>JAGJRO010000147.1:0-110087 GCA_022832285.1 Lepidurus apus apus | reverse complement strand
AATATGGTGCTGTGCATTGACAAAACCCTTATCTGCGAATGTGACCAAAGTGCCAGAGGAAGAACTTGACAACACATTATTAAATAAGTAAGATTCCTCGCTTAGTTCAAACTTTACTATTACCAACCTGTATAAGTGTCTGTTAACATCTTATATTTTTCTCTAGGGATGATGAAGGTACTGAATATTTAGTAACCGGTGGCTTGGACGAAGTTGTTAAAGTTTGGGCCTGGAGAAATGAACAATTAGAATTACGTCATAAACTGGAAGGTCATGCATTAGGGATAATTAGTGTGGACGTAGACCCTGGCCTCGAAAGTAAGATAATCTTTTAGTTTCTATTGAAGATTTCGCTGACGAAAAGATTTGTTTAGTGATTGCTTCGCGCTCCTTGGATTCGACCATTTCCTTATGGAATTTACGAACTGGAGACAAAATACGAAGTATTGAAGCTAGAACTGTGGACGCTTGGAGCGTTACCTTTACTGCCGATTCTTCTCACATCGTTTCTGGCAGTCATGCTGGGAAAGTTAACCTCTATGGCGTCGAAAGTGGCAAGCGAGAGAGTTCACTAGATACTCGTGGGAAATTCACGCTTAGTATTGCTTGCGTACGTATTAGCGTCCCAAAATTTAGTCTTCAAATCTGAGTTATGCCTTTGTTTCAGAGCCCAGATGGTAAATACGTGGCTAGTGGGGCCATTGATGGCATTATTAGCGTGTTTGACTTGGCTTCGGGGAAAATCTTGCATACATTAGAAGGCCATGCTAGGCCCATCCGTGGACTTTGCTTCACACCTAACTCTCAACTTCTGTTAACCGCTTTGGCCACATAAAAATCTACGATGTGTGAGTTAATTTCTTACATTTAATTTTTATATATATTTGAAAAGAATTAAATGAGTGGCTTAAATGAATTAATGTTAATTTAGACACCATGCTCATTTGGTGGGAACTCTTTTTGGACATGGTTCCCGGGTGTTGAGCGTTTGTGCTTCCAAAGATAACGTGAAATTCTCGTCGAGTAGTTCGGACCAAACTGTAAAAGTGTGGGACCTGAAAGCGAAAAGTTGTTTGCATACGTTTAAAGACCACAGCGATCAGGTGAGACTTTTCGTTCAAAAGAGCAGACTAGGAAATGGAAATGATGTATTTTTCTTTCTTTGGTTTCAATTAGGTTTGGAGTGTGCGGTACAATTCAGAAGGAAGTCGACTAGTTAGCGTATCAGATGACCGGAGCATCAATGTGTACGATTGCCCCAACTGACTTATGAAATTCAACATACAATTTGGGAAAAAGAATGACTTTCATGTTTGTCTGAAACGTGCGAAAGTTGAAGTTTAAAAAACTTAAAACTTAACAAAAAGCAAATTTGGCGTGATTTCTGGTTGCAAGACTAGGTATGAACCACTGAAAAATTAAATCAGATTCAACACAAACAGGACTGGTTTGCAGAGTCTGCCACCATTGAAGTGTCCTGCAAAGCCAAAGTTTCCGCTTTGGATCCGCGTAAAGCGTCATCCACCGTTTTCTCCATACGATTCATGACATCTTCCAAAAGAGATTCCACAGCTTTGGTGACGTTTTGGCCAGTGGCAGCGCTCGTTTCCATATACGCCAGACTACAAACCAACTTTTTGTTACTTATAACTCCTAAGAGCTTACGAAACCAAATCTTGTGATAAGCTTACGTAAACTTCAACTTGACATGCAAGTCTACTGTTTACTTATGTAAATCTCATTTTGTACCCGTATTTGCTGGCCACTTCTCGAGCTCTTTCCTCGGTAATAACTCGTTTATCTTCAAGATCTGATTTGTTGCCACAGAGGATGATATCTGGGTTCTCGCAGTAACCATGGGTTTTGAGCTGTTCTAGCCAACTGCGTATAGACAGGAAAGATTGTTCATTCGTGAGGTCGAAGAGCAGCAAAAAACCCATGGCGTCACGAAAAAAGGCAGTCGTCAAGCTCCGGAATCTCTCTTGGCCGGCTGTGTCCCATAACTGGAGATGAATCCTGTAAAGAAAAAAAGAAAATGGCAAGTCTGACGTCACGTTGTTCGATGACACGAGATAAAGCCAAGTTTCACCTTTGGTTAGGCCCTTTGAAGCCCTCAGGGGTTTTAGCGCGATAACAAATGCGTTTCTCTCGAAAGTCAATGCCGACTGTTGAGATGAATCTCGCGTTGAATGATCCGTCTGTATACTGGTACAAAAAACTTGTTTTGCCTACGCCAGAGTCTCCCAATGCCAAAAACTTGATCAGAAAGTCGTAATCCGTGCCCTGGGACTTGCTAGGCTTCATATCCAGTCCTTCTAAAAGACAAAACTGACAGAAAGGATGAAAATTTCCACTTCTGACCGTATAGATAATCAAAAAGACTGACAATGACAATTGGAGAATAGATAAAGTACAGAAAAGATTACCTAAGCTAGGGGAAAGCACTTAAAATCAAGGAATCTATTTGAAGAGGGAAGATGTCGAGTTTATTGGAAGCTAAAGGGCAGCAATGTTAAAATTTCACTTGCTTTCGCGGTCAACAGCAACTTGTTGCTAATGACTATAAGGAAAATTTTGGGCGTTCCCCCAGGCGGGGGGAGTATGTTATGAGCATATTGTGGGTCAGTTTTGTGCATGCGTTGCATATGGGGGAGAACGTGTTTGTGAAGTTTTAAACACCTGTCGATAAAACTGACGGTATTTTATCTTAGTCCTGATGAATACCTCTGGTATCATAGATCTTGACACGTCAAAACTGACTAAAATGGTCTTATAACTCAAGCGTTAGTTTGACTGGGTGTCAGTATCAGATCGCACTTACACAAGCTGCCTTTAATTTGTTTAGTCATCCTTATATATAGACAATGGAGTTCCTCGGCAGATTTCAAATTGTTAACGTATTTCTTATAGGTAAGTGGCTGTATTCTGAAAAAAAAAATAGTTTCATGATTTTCTTTATTTTTTAGTTATTTCGTCGTTGCAGGGACTATCATTGGTAGAAGGTTTAAAATTCGAAGTTTCTAGTAATTATGAAACAATAATGATTGGGGAAACAGTGCGAGTTGACCTGAAACTCACGTGAGTTGAATTGGTCTTCATTTCAGTCTCTGAGAGATATATCCGTATTTTAATTATTTTTTGTTCTAGGGGTGTTTTAAATGGAACTCTGGAACTTGATACTCAGTATAATCCTGCTGAAAGGAGCTATGTCATTGATCCTGTGGAGGATATTATCATAGAATCTTGGAATTCCACTGGTGCTTGGAATTCAACTTGTAAAATTACGGGGCGAAGTGCAGGTCACGTGACCGTATTTTGGAATGCCAGTTTGGAAATCGAAGACGAACTTGAGTAATTTACTCGTTTACTTATTCTAATGCTTCTGATTAGTAAGAAAGATTTCCTTTCGTTTTGTGTCTGTTTTAGTTTGGAAAATGCATTTGTAGTAGTTACGGTAGTCCACTCGTATGCTGTTTCGGTTATTAGCACTGTTGTGGGCTGGATTTACTTCGTAGCCTGGTCCTTATCATTTTGGCCCCAAGCCGTCCAAAACTATAAGAGGAAAAGGTATAATCTTCCCGAAGCAAAACAAGATTACCATGAGTTAAACTTAACTATGTGTGTTTGTGTTTTAGTGTGATCGGTCTCAATTTTGATTATGTGGCACTTAACTTTTTCGGACATGCCTTGTACGGCGCTTTCAATTATTCCCTTTACTGGAATCCTAGCATTCAGGTTCGGTGGATCTTTTCTTAGTCAATCAGAAGTTAACAAATATTGGTACTTTCTAGGCGGATTACTTTACCAGTCATCAATTCGGAGTGCTACCAGTTCGCCTCAATGATGCCGTTTTCTCGATCCATGCCACTTTCATAACATTTGTGCTAGTTGTCCAATGCTTTATCTACGAGGTATACTTACTTGGATGTGACAAGTTATGTTCCATTAAATATTTGCGTTGTGTTTTTAGAAAGGAGAGCAGAAAATGACATTGGGAGGAATACTGTTTGTTGTTCTTTCCTCAATTTTTCTTACTGCGTCTTCCATCTCAGCTGCTTTTGACGCGTTAAGTTGGCTTCAAGTCGTCTACTTTTGTTCATATGTCAAACTGTTGACAACCATTATTAAATACGCTCCACAGGTAAGGAAGTCATGGAAATCTTGAATATTTTAGCACTCATTCGGTTTTGTTGAAAGGCCTATATGAACTACAAACGTAAAAGCACTGATGGCTGGTCCATTGCCAACGTTTTACTGGATTTCACAGGCGGTCTAGGCAGTATTTTGCAAATGTTTTTGTTGTCTTATAATAACGGTAAGTCATTAATCTGCTCGAATTTATTTACTTTATAGAAATTTAATTGTCTTCGATTTTATAGATGATTGGAGTTCAATTTTCGGAGACCCTACCAAGTTTGGCCTTGGTTTGTTTTCCGTGCTGTACGATGTCCTTTTTATTATTCAACACTACATCCTCTACCGGTATGGAAATTAGTTGATTTATTTGAAATAAGTATTATTATTGGTTTCTTTTCTGATTTTGCAGACATGCGCCAACCGAATCAGTTCCTCCCATCAATCCGTATGGAAGTCAAAACCTTATTATAGCTTAGTTGTATTTTTGCCATAATTTTATACAAGGCATGCAGATCCACATTGTTTGGCAGCAATACTCTATTAATTATTAAAAAAGGGAACGAAATTGTACATCTCAGAGTAATTAAATAGCTTATTAGGAGAGGTTATTACGGGTAAATCGATTTCTTTGATTTTTCGATATTTCTTTGTCCCAATTATTCATTAATTTTTTTTTCTTCTTTTATTACGCAAATGGAATTTAGTTCCCTGAACTCATTACTGCGTTCCGCCAGAGTATACTCGCACTTGATTGTTGCCCGGGTTTGGTAATTAAATTGCTGTCGAATGTGCGGAGTAGTCAGATTTTAAATAACCTTTGTAAAAGTGCATCGGTTAATGAGGAAAGCCAAGGAGTTTATGAAGAGGCGACCCTTTGTAGGAAAATTTGAAGCCACCGTGATATAATGCAATTTATTTTTAGACAGAGTTGCTATTGGTATACTGCCGTACCTCCGCGTCGACTCGTGCCGCTATTGTTCCCTCTAAAGTGCAACATACATTTGTTGAGTTGCGCGTTGGAGGGGAATGACTACCTTCGCATCGACTCGGTGGCGCTCCTATAAAGTGCAATGAAAAAATGCTTCTCAGAAAATGCCCTGAACCTAACCTAACCAATAGTAACGCTCAGAAAACGGTGAAGCTAGTGAGTGCACTTTGGAGGGGAACAGCAGCGCCATTTTTAAGATTTTAAATGTGAAACGGTACACAAAATTTTTGGTCGACAGGCAACTAAATGACGCGTTTCAGGAGCAAGTTTTCACTCTTTTAACCAGTAAGAAGCTCAACAAGGAGTTAGAAAGGGTTTTAGGATTGTTCGCAAGGCGTAACTCACGCCATTGTCGGTGTTATTAGGTTCTGTTCTTTCTCCACACTGGAGTAATACCAACCTCTTACATATTATTTAAATTGAAGAGTAAGGAAAATTTGAAAATGTCTATTGTATGTGCGAGATTTTAATAAAAATAATTTAAACACACGACCTTGTATTTATTGACAGATGTAACCGTGTGGCTTAGTGGACAAGATGCAAATCTGGGGAGCGAAAGGTCATACGATCGAAACCCGATAGGAAGGTGGGGCGAGGATCTCATGGACAGGAAACTGAGCAAGGGAGGTTGGGAACAAGGAAAGGGGCGAGTTTTTCAATGATTTTGCAGGAAATATTATATAAGAATTCCAACTTCTAGAGAATACAAGTTATGGTTATAGGTGGACTGTCATATTTTTATAAATCGAAAAATAGATGGAACGCTATCAGCATACACTGTACACCAGCTTACTTCATGTTGCATTTATAGAAGTTTCAACGCCGTTCATATATAAGCGTATGACCGAGTGGATAAGACGCAAGCCTTGTGATCGGAAGGTCGCAGGTTCGAAACCCGGTGAAACCCTTTATTTCGTGAAAAAAACGAAAATAAAATGGCCTCCTTTCTCTGTACCTTATGCCTTCCCGGCGAGGTTCCTATTCCTATATTCGAAATTATGTAGCTTCGGCAGCATGAGCTCGAATATCGGGGATAGGAAACCGAGCAGGGGAGCTGGGAACAGGGGAAGGGGTGAGGCTCTCAATTTTTGACGATTTTTGAAGGGACCCTTGATACAGCATTATTCCTTATGGAGAAAAGCCCTGAAAACGCTTTCCCAGCTCGAAAAGAAGCCACGCCCACTTTTTGGCCCAATCCCCCAATAGGATTCGTCCTTTTCCCATAGGCTCCACCCCTTTCAGCGGATCTTTTGAAAAATCTCGCAAAAATTTCCCAAATTTTTGCCTTTATTTAAAAAATTACAAATCATAAATAAAAATTAGTATTTTTTTGGAAGCTTGATTTCCGGGGAACGTTTTGTACAACATAGGCAAAACCCCCGACCAAAGTTCCGATGAAATCAAACCACCGATTAAAGTTCCGATCCGATCAGTTCCGATCAAAGATCAGTTCCGGTCCAAGATCAGTTTCGATCAAAGATAGATCCGATCCGATCAAAAGATCAAAGTTTACGCTTTTATTTCTAAAATTACAAACCGTATAACAAAAAAAGACATTTTCGGATTCTACGAGGAACATTTTGGGTACAAAATATGCAAATAAGGTATTCCGGCGGCGAGTAGGGGAGAGCCAAACAACTCATTTGTATAATTTTAGAAGCCAATGCTTATGGTCACAGAAGAAAGATTCCAACAGATTTGGGAGCGCTAGCGCAATGTTTGGGAGGAATAAATTTTACAAGAAATGCAAAATATTGTGAAAGCAAACGTTACAATTCTACTCAGTTCTCAAAAACTTTACAATAGCACACAAAATTGAACCGAAAGCTGCTTTACTGAGCATTCTGGGACCCTTATCCCATGTGTCAATTTTGCCTTAAAGCAAATCCGCCGCAGTTGGAAGGGTTAATAACTGAATCGTAATGCATATAATCACCAGATTCACAGCCTGAAGATCCAACGGTACTTGAAACCAGCAAGGAATCTTATTTAGAGTCGTTCATGTAGTCTTCTCCTCTTTACACAACCAATCCAGAAAGCCGTCAAAGAACACCTACGGTAAATACATTAGGTCTGAAATTCATATAAAAATAAATGGCAGATTACCAAAGGGTTCCTAAAACGAAGAAGGGTTGCCTAAACGAAAAATAATGAGTATTAAGAACTTATAAATGTACATTTCAAATGTTACTAACGTGACTCAGAAACTCACCAAGACCTTGACGTCAAGTTCGTAAGGAGATGTTGACTTATTCGCACAGGATTGTGTGTCCTCTTCACCTTTATTTAGACTTCCAAAACTAGAAGAAAAGAAAACGAAAGTATATTAGTACCATGCAACTAACACGACAACCAAAGCACAAATTGGCGCCTGGATGTTTCCGTTGCAAGCATTTGATATATAATTATCTTCATTGCACAAGAAATCCTTTAAGTTTGATTCTTAAAAAAAAGATGCGGCAAATTTATTTGAAAGATAACAAAATTGTTTTACCCTTCCAGGCCCAAAAGCATCGCTTATATAGCTAGCACAAGTTCAGTTTTGTCTGCATGAAATAAATTAATTAACGAATGTCTAAAAGTTACTAAAAATGTTAATGCGTAAATGCCCACGAAAAGATCCGCGAGGAAAGCACCAAAACGATTGTGAAAACAGACGTATGAAATGGCAGTTCACTTTGGAGAAGGCTAAAGCGTGTCGAGATTCGCGTTTGTAGACTTCCGGTGACAGAAAAACCACAACAAAGTTTTTCACATTTGAGACGTTGGCCAAGTCGACCTCACTTTTTCATTTCCATTTCGAGGCATCGCATGAACTTCGCAACCCCAATTGTCTCACCCCACCACCTTCCACCCACGTTACTCGGTCTACGTTATACCCAAGGTCCTGCAACGAAAAATAAAGTGGAAAAGAGTCAATCGGAAACTTATACAAAGGAATCAAAAGCAAAACAGACGTTTTCTTTACAACCAAAAATCCTTTGTTAATCTATTTAAACTTCTTTAAACTTCATCTTAGCATTGAAACTAAAAAATAAAATCGGTGTTTTGGGGTTTGAACATTATTCGTGAAGAATGTTTTAAAAAAATCAAAAGAGAAAGAAAATTTCCTCAAAATTAAATTTTGTATGTTTTAACCAGTGACTTGGGGAAAGAAATAGGTTATCTTACCTCGGTCTCCCAAACCCTCCGACTTCCAAAAGTTGACCTTGTCATGGCGCACTGGAATTTTTTCAATATTTTCGAAGACAACACTTAATCCGATGGTTATGTTTAAACACAACTCAGTATGTTATCAAACTTAACCACTAGCGTAAAGAACATAGCTGGAAAAAAGCACATCTGCACTGACCGCTTGCTAGGAAGCAACTGACGATCATTTAAGCGTTGCTTCAGGGTGCGCATGCGTTCAGTGTCAGCAAACAGGGATATGAACTGGTGAATTCGTTGGCCTGAACTTGTTCAGACACGTTTTCACGTCCATAGGAAATATGCTAATTTTATGAATTGTATGACAAAAAACTTCTAAAGGAGCTTACACAAGGGTTTTTCTGGTTTTAACCGATAAGAATAGACTCCGGGAGTGCTATTTTCTGGGTAGGCTACTGATGACAATTACTGAAGTTTTTTTAAGCAATTAAGAGCAATTATAAGAGAAAATACAAATTCATAAATCAACGGTCTAAATTTCCTGATTTTTATAAAATGGATGTAAATATATTAAAATGATCACAGAGAACGCGAGATAGAGAAGTAAAATTTTGCAGTTTTCCGAAGAAGTTCGCAGTTTCGGTAAAGATGGCGTTGGTTTCAAGTTTTCCTATCAAGTGTCACCTCCTTGTTATATAATCTTTGAAGACGGCGGAGCCATCTATGTGTTATGGACATTCTGTTTTCAAATTTAGATCATGATCACAATGTATATGATCTAAGTTTCCTATAATCACGCGGCAATAAGCACAATTTAGTGCTTCTTTCGGCGTACTTTACGAGACAAGACAGTTTCCTATAGAGAACCCTGAACTCAGTTTAATGATTTAAGTCCATTCAGTCTGTTCAGTTTTTATAAATTTTGATAATTACATCTGCTTGGCTTAGTATGGTTGGTAATCTTCCAAAGCTTCTTACGAAGCCAAAACGGAATGTAGCTAAGCGATATACAACCTTAACTAGGGAATTTAACGAAAGTTGTAAGTTGCCCTTATCGTTTTTAAAATGAAAGGATAATTAAAGAATTTGAGAATTTGTTTAGTGTCTGCATCGCAATATGTGATCAATAAATGCCTGGAAAACAACCGCGAAATTGCTAGATCCCTCGCACAAACGGTTCACGCAAGAGAAGTTTTGGAAGTGGAGAATGCCATACTGAGTCGTCGTTTATTCGACTGCGAGCTTGAGTTGAGGAAGTTCCATTGTAATGAAAATTTACGTTCAGCAAACGTAAGGAAATTTTCTGCTTGGTCGGATTGTTCCTAATTTGACTATACTGACTAGGTGAATTTAGAGTCACTGGCGAACATGTTTTGTGAATCCGTTCCTATCTTAAAAGATTTTGCTCAACGTTTTGCTCGTATTGATAGTTTTCTACAATCCCAGATAAGCCCTACGTCAAATCAGCAAGGTCAGTTACTCTAATATATGTTCAATGATAGTAATCATAGGTTTAATCAATGAATGGTTAATAAATAAATTAATCATAGGTACTTACTTAGTTCCTGGCAATGAATCTACCCCTCCTATCAAACCAGTCGAAAAGGCGAATAAGGAAACACAGTTTACTGCTATGCAGAATGTGGCTGTCAATGCCATACGTCCAGTTTTAGCGTCTCAGCCTCGTAATGAGACTTTTCCTAAAGAATTTTTAATGTATATATTACTTTTGTGTAGCTGCCAAACGACGTGGTGGAAAAATCTCTGTTAACCTTACCAATGCATTGTCGCCTCTTATGGAAAGTCCGCTTAGGGAATTGGCTGAAGCAGAACATGAAGCCAAAGAAGACCGTCAGCAGAAAGACGTACCAAATCACGATGCATCAAACGAATTTGTAACCGTCCGCAAAAGACAAGGCAGTTCAACTCAATCAGGAGCTAGGAATCGCCGACCCTTCAGCGTACCTAGCGATATTATTGGATGTATTACAGCCAAAGCTATTAATAGTGGCAAGGAAAATCAGCTGCCTTTACGTTCCGCTTGCAAGGGATTGGATGCAGAAACTGCTTCTGATACTAAGAGTTTAGATGAAGGCGTGACTTTCGGTATGACTTTACGTCCGCGGAGAGCCAAAGCGCCCGTGGAACTGAAGGAGCCTTCTTTAAAGAAGTACTATTATTCGAGAAGAGATTGCATGTTTTTACCAAAAACGTCAAATATCTTTTTTTAGTAAAATGCGGCGAACCTGATGAATCTTCTGGCGGATTTTATATCTCTACGACTGCTCTTTTTATATCCAATGGCGCAATGATTTGTAATGTTCAGCTCTAAATGATCTTAAAAAATTGACGCGTATTTTTTCAAGGCTGTGATAACATGTAAAATGTTCAGTATTTCACGTAAGGTATTTTCCTAAAGTCAACCTTTTTGTTCGAAAATATTTTGTAATACCAGGATTACAAATCATATAAAATTCATATAAATTATGTAAAACTCGTTGCATCATTTGTATATGTGATTGGTGCGGAATAAAGAAATAATTCGGGGAAAAGTTTAGTTCAAACTCTAAACTTCTTCCCGAAATACAAATAAGAGTATTATTCCTATCAAACACTTCTTAGCATGATGGAGTTATTCGAAAAGAAAGCCTAAAGGTACAGTACTCGAACTATTGATCGTCATACGAACTTTGCAAATTGACCAATCGATCTCCGCCGTTTCGACCAATCTTGTCATTTCCAGACTACTATACGTTTACAGTTCTCAACAGTTTGGTCGAAATGATGGAAAAGCAATGTCATTGGTTAATTTGCGAAGTCCGTACAGCGATCAATAGTTTGAGTACTGTACATAATAGGAATCAAGTCGAAACGACAGTTTGGGTACTGTACGTAATAGGAATCAAATAGTAATAACGTTAACGAAAAGGGAACAAATCCAACAATAATCGTCGACTGTAAATGAATTCTGTTTGAAAATCGGCGCCTTGGGTCCGGCCAATCAGAGCGCAGTTTTCGTTAGACCTTTCGCTGTTCATAAATTAGTAAAGCCCATGATAATCTGGAAGTAATGAACCGCGAGCCAAAACCAAAAAATCCCGAACCAATGAAATAGCTCCTTTTAGTCTTTTACCTTTAGTAAACAAACAAAACAGCCAAAGTAGCACAGACTTCCACTTTAATAACCATGTCATAATTCGGTTCAACACCAAAAACATAAAAACTTCCCTCACATCTGTGTCTGAGATGTGTCGTTACGCCATCGAACACACTATAAAGCACAACTGCAATGAGACAAAAAAGAAGCGTACCCTTCATCTTGGGAAGTTTGACTTTAGTAGCTTTACTTTTCTTAGTAGCTAAACAACTCATCTTGTCAGACACAATCTACTATGCGATCTGGAAACCCAAATTTTACCGCCATGAACTCCTCTGGCCCCAAATCCTCTATCTCCCAGACCACCCTCTTCATTTGCCTTTCATTAAAACTTCCCCAACCGGAACACAAGGTGCCTTACTTTGCTACCGCCCTGGCCTTGCCGGACCAGAAACGGCTGAGATCGAGTCCAAGATTAAGACCTCCACCTGTCCATGTAATAGCGACTATTACGGTCAGCAGTGCAGTATCCCCATTACGCTCCATCTAAACAGCTCTATGGCCCATAAAGTTGCCTTGCGACAGCATCCTCGACGTATCATCTACTTCTTCACCGCAACTCAGCCCGAATCTCTGGAGCAGCGCGTTTTGGCCCTGGCAGATGTCGTGGATGCCTTCGTAGTACAGGACTTGTCTTTCAACAAATCTGACACGCTTTTATCCCGGCTAGAGCAGGGTTGGCTCAAACGCTATCAGAATCAAGTAGCCTATGTGTTACCAGAAGCTGTGCATCGTAAGTATACTGCCCAACAGGGGGCCCTTCGGTCTGGTTACGCCCTAGGCCCTTTAAGCATGGATAAAGTTTATGTGCGACAATGGAGCAGTCGCAACGGTGGCGTAGAGCCTACTCATACCAGTCTCGTTCAACTTGATCCAGCCTCGTCGCCCTCCGTCACTCCGGCTCCCTCATCAGAAGAAGAAAAAGAGTCTTGGCTCAGTCGGCAGGGCTCCAAACAGCTCGGAGATGTGCGTTTAGACGACCTGGTTGTCTACACGAATGAACGAGAACGACCTACCCGCGAGTTACTGTTATTCTTAAAAACCTACGACCACTATCCGCTGCCACTTAGCTTACGTAAAGCAGCAGGCGAACAGCAGCAGCAGCTACCCCAAGCCTTTCCTATTGCCAAGGAAAATAATCGTGCCACAGCCAATGTTGTGACATTTCAAATGTTCCGGGATTGGTACAATTTCGATGCTTCCTGCATGGCTTCCAACAATATGACGTGTCAGGGTAGACTTTATTTTAGCTTAAACGCTTAAGACAACTTCCCAAATGTTATTGGCTTCCCTTTTTGCTAAAAAAGCAAACAAGTATAGATCTTTTCCCTTGTTTTTCGTTGATTTCAACTGTTTAAAAGTTTTCAAATGTTTTTAAAAAGAGCAAGTTGGCATTGGACGAAACCCCTCCCCCTTCCCCCAAGACCTATAAACTGCTCCGTCCTGTAACCATAAACGATTGTTAAATAATCTTGTTGATAAACAAAGGAAATTATTCCGTACATTTTAAACCTTGTATATTTCAAGTTGAATCTGGTAGACGTTCACACCATTACTAACAGAAATGGATGGTATAGTTCAATAAAGGATGTTAAGAAAACACGAGTATTTCTTTTTCTAATGAAATTGAAAATTCTCTTTGCGAGGTTTTGCAAGACTTTTGCAAAACTAGTACTTGGTTGTCTTGCAAAGTCTGAGTATTGTGCACATCTGGATTTCTTAAATTTAAAAGCAATTTTTAAAGGAGCAACTTGAGTTTGAAATTTGCAAGTTGACGGTTTGATGTTTTATTTCAGGACTATTCCGAGGAGGAATTGCTGAAAGTATAAATGATTAGAAAAGTTGAGAGGCGCCACTTTTCAGAATAGGAATATTGAATTTAAGCGTGAGATAAAGCAAAGAAGATTTAGGAGCTCTGAAGGCCTGTTTTTTTCCCCACTTTGTGTGTCGTACTGTACTTTTTATCCTCTCAAAGAGCTTAGTGTTGGGAGACAGGCGTCCCGTTCCCTAATCCTTTCATTACGCCAGCTTCTCCCACAAGACAACGCACAAGGGGTAAGGAGATCCAAGCCCAAGCGAGAGCGGGAGAAGCGAAGAGAAGAGAAGGCCCTAATTTGCCTGGCTTCTTAGCAGCTTAAGCTGGCAGGCTCTCTCTCTGTGTGTCTCACTCCTCTCCCTTTGCTACTTTTCCAGCGTGAAAACAATACCCCCACCCAACTCGCTAGATTTCTTCATTTCACCAAAATCTGTTCTTCCTCATTCTCCCGTTAGTTTACAGTCTAACCCTCTTTTTCCCCCACCTTCTGCTCGAGCAGACGCTAATTTCACACTATTAACTGCACGGTGGCTGATAACAATGCCCAAACTTTTGCTTGTTAAAACAAAAGTAGTTCTTTAGTTTTTTCTTCCGTTTCCTCTCGTTTTTTTTTAATATCACTTTTCTAGTTTTTACCTACTATTCTCTTCTTTCAGAATGAAAAAAGCTCGATTCTCTGTCGCTCTCAGGGGTCTCGACATAGGAATGAAAAAAAGTGCTGAGATTTTTGTGTTAATCGAACTGTACGATCCACCCCGGAACAAGAAAGATCAAAAAAATAAAAAATAGAAGAGAAAAGATGTGGATAGAAATGGTAAAAAAATGGAAATTGGCTGGTCCCTGTATGATTTCCCATGCATGACTTTGGAAGCCGCTGATCCCCTTGGCGCTTGCCAGTCTTTCTTTACCCCTCCCTACCCTTCCCCCCAATTCAATTGCCAAGTTTGCTGACCAGGCAGCGAAAAGTTGACAATCGAAATCCCGGGGCTCACAGCTGCACTATAGCGAGTACAGGAGAGCAACCGAAACCGTAGAAGCACACAGTAGAAATATATGCTGTGCTTTTTTAGATGGGCTTTGCCTTTCCAAATTCTTACACGGGAAGGATATGGAATAGCAAATGAAGCTGTTATATGGTATACTTGCATGCATGGCTTTGGGAAACTTTGTATTCTGTTTAGTCAATTCCCAGAATTAATTTCGAAACTGAACTATTTTCCATCGGTAGCAAAACCTTACGCCACTAATAGTTTCATTGTTAAACAATTACTATAGACTTTTGACGGTAATAACTATTTTCCCTCTGGCAAAACCCCACAGATAATTTCATTATGGGGTTACTACAGTTATAGGCTTTCGACTGTGATACATTTTCCTGCAATTCGTAGTAACATTAGGTGAATTTAGGTGAATTTACGTGAATTTCACGGAAATCACACGACTTGTTCGTAAGAACTAACGTAAGTTTACGTAATTTACTTGATTTCATAGTAAAATTACGGGAATTTCACGGAAATCACGTGAATTATTGAACAGTTCCTAAAGACTTTAGCAAAACCTTACGCCACTAATAGTTTCATTGTTAAACAGTTACTATAGACTTTTGACGGTAATTTTCCCTCAGTGGCAAAACCCCAGAGATAATTTCATTATTGAACAGTTTCTATAGACTTTTGACTGTGATACATTTCTTGCAATTCGTAGTAACATTAGGCGAATTTACGTGAATTTCACGGAAATCACACGACTTGTTCGTAAGAACTAACGTAAGTTTACGTAATTTACTTGATTTCATAGTAAAATTACGGGAATTTCATGGAAATCACATGAATTATTTCTTTTTAGAATTCATGCATTTAAACAGATTGAAAATAACTAATACAGTATTGATTCTTTCTAATTCGTAAAAATCCAGGAGTATTTTGAGCGGGGCAACTTGTTAGGATCCTAAAACAACTTCTCAAGTAAATACTGGTCGAATTAATACTACAGTAGGTCTACTGTATCCGGTCGTCAAGTTAGGTATTCTATTAACCTTTGGCCCCTTAAGCCACAGCGAATTTGACAGAAAGCCTTTGGCTCCTAAACTTCCCAATCTCATTAACATTCTCATCAGTCTTGACAGAAATGAGAAGAAATAAAAAGCCGGGTGGTAAGCTTGGTAACTATAATATCCGACGTATCAACCTTGATCCTTTATGAATGACTATTCAATAACTGACTAGGACCTTTAGAAATTTGTGTTGTTTTTGTTCAAATAAAGCCGCGTATTCAACCTCCACTCCACTCGCAACGCCGAAATTACTGCGAACCCAAAATTAGGCCTCTTTGGAGCCCACAACATTTTCACTCGTTCATTTCCCCCCCTCATCAGTTACGCAAAAAAGATTCAGGTAATAACGTCCCTGAAAGGATTTCTGTAATTCTGCGACGAAAATTGCTACACTTCTTCCTCTGCGGCAGAAACACGTAACAGAATTTGAGCCTTTTCTTCCCTTATTTTTTAAAAAAAAGTTTCGTGTCTGGGACGTATGACCGCTTTCTTCCGACAACATGAAAGCGTCCTCCTGCTCCATTTCTGCCATTTCTTCAGCCAATAAAAGTGGAAAAGTATAAGAAAAAGACCCGAAAATGTAACTCAAGTGGTCAAATTTGCACCTACCTGTAGTTAAGGATGCTCGTTTCCGTTATCCCGTGCTCTTACGAAAACCTAAGGAGTTGGCACAAGAATCCGGACGGACTTGGTAGACCATAACCGATGCAGAAATGCCCTTCGCGCCTTCCTTCTATGTCCCCCACCCCACAAGAAGAAGAAGACGAGTTTTACGATGTTCAGCATCCTGAACCCATCCCACAAAATATATATATGGGCCGTCGTATTTAGTGTTCCGGACCAGCGGTGGAGGCTGTCTTTTCTCACCCCCACAAAACGTGAGCAAATACAGAAAAAAAGAGAAAAAAAACGACGCAGAGAAGCTGCCAAAAACACATAGCGTCTCCGACAAGAAATACATGGCATATAACTTGTCCTCTCTATACCTTTTCTTACATTCTTTTTCTTGTTCTTTCGTTGTCACCCGCCCAGTAATTCCCGCCCAGTATATTCCTGCAGGCTGCAGTAATAATGAAGAAAAGGTTTGAGGAGGGAAAAGAGAAAAGCCCCTAATTAACATTGAAATGTACACTATTTACAGCGAACCATTCGTTGCTTCATTCATAATGTCTTTGCAGGAGAGCTCGTACATCATTTCAGACGTACAAGACGCGACACAGTAGAAATGGAAAAGAAAAAGATGTGTTATGAGTGTTGGCGTTTGTCAGGGGAACAAAAGAGTGGCGCTACTGGCACAAGCCGGAAAGCAGTCAAAAGCATGTGCTGCCATTTACAACACAACGCATAGAAAAGCACACGTGAGCTACTTTGCCAGTATGGGACTCTCTATTGGTTGTTCTTTTTCACAAACACACACACACACTCACACACTCAGGCTCACACATTCACACGTTGCAGAAAGGGGGGTTGGGGTATGAATTTCTGTTTTCTCCCTGGAAAAAACAGCTGGTGTCTCGCTTTATTACCAGCCAGACAGTTAAAACCTTCACGTATTAGTCCGCATTTGACTCTATGTTTGCCTTCCTACTTTTACCCGTGCCCAGATGTCGTTGTATATATCCCACAGAAGTTCCGCACGAAATCCCCAACAAAAACAGTCAGTTCATCAGATCTGATTTGGTTAGCAGATACTTCGGCTGTCTGTCCCGCTTGGGGTGCTAAGGCTCCCGTATCCCTTGGCTCGGTGTCGGCGGTTAGCGTGGGGAATTTCGAACAATTTTTCGAAAAAAACAATACATTCATGAAAAAGTTCGTTGACAGTAAACACGAACATACTAAGGACTAGAACTAATGATTTTTTTTCAATGAGTAACAAATTAACAGCACGCAAATTAATTTTGCAACTATGTGAAACACGTTGACTGAAAATATATCCGTTGTGCCTTTGAAATTGTGCTTTTACAGCAAATCGTGGTGACAAATTGAACTTTTTTACAAATTGTACAAAAGAGCAACAAGCGTAGAAAATTTGTCAGCAATGAGCTACAGTGCAATCCGCTCATTTGAATAGGCTCGGGACCGGACGGACAGCATTCAAATATGCGAAATATTCAAAAATTCGAAGTTCCCTTAGGTTTACATTGAATTAAATGGGACTAAAAAGGGATCCGTAAACTTTTAATTCAATTGGGCGGAATATTCAAATAACCGTTATTCAAGTAACTGGGGTTCACTGTATTTATTTCTTGTTTTGTTTACTTTCTTGTGCAAAGCTTTCGCAAAACAATAACAAACATCAGAGTCATCTGTGACTGTCTCGCATCAATAAGCTAAGGTATACGGGAGCCCCCAAAATCACATAATTCATGGGGACTTGGATGGATTCTTGTAGCTTACATCATTCTATGAACGATACATTGCGTTTGTACTTTTGTTTACTAACCGTTCACGAGTTATTGGAATTCAAACTTTGGATCATGAAGTCCCGAAAGTGTCATGGCTTTTGCTACCATGACTGCTGTTTAACTTACATGCTTAGAAACAGGAAACACAGCTGTGATACAACTGGGACGTCAAAGACATACACATGTGGTACTATTTGCAGAGATTTCTTTCTTTAATAGCTTGATTACTAACTTCGTGCACGATGGAAATAAACATACCAACATAAACTGTTTTTTTATCTCTTTCTTAGAAGGGCTTTGATTTCCTAAAAGAGTTAATAGCTCATGAAAAAAATATAAACCTCGCGTAAAAATATTAAAATTTTACAAAGTCTTTTTTGGTGGCTATTGCCCTTTTAGGTGTCATCAGATTCATAGTTGCGAGTAGATCATTGCCCTCATTGTTTGCTTGACTGCCTTGCAAAGGAGTTTATAGAGAGGTGCGGGGGGGGGGGAGAGAAGAGATGATTTACAGAGAAGTGAGTGAGAGAGAAAAAAAATAAAACGGCCATCAGGGGTCGCAATGGTTTTGCTTGTATGCACCTGCCATCGCACGCTAACACGCTATTTACGAGTTTGGTTCCACTCCGCTTTTCATCGCTTACAACAAGCAATGGGGTTTACACAGGGGGTTTTTGTGGAGAGGGTGGTTTGCTGAAAGAGAGAGAGCGAACGCGGCGAGGAGAGAAAGAGAAGAGAGCCCAAAGCGTGGAAACCTGTCCAGGTGAACACCATTAGGAACTAAATGATGGGTCGCTTCCCCATGGCTCTCCCTTTTTACCCCTCTTTTACCGCAAAGTATTCTCTTTTCTGGCGGGGAAAGCACTCGAGCACAAGCATCGCCATCATGTGTGAATGTGGTGCGAGAGAGAAGCCCACCCACCAACAAGAAAACGGAAGATTTTTCTTGGCGGATGCGGCACATACGACGATCCCAACACAATGTACCTGTCACCTGAGGCCTGCAATATTCATCATAGTGTATATACCACTCGGGGCGCGCCAAACCTGGAGAGAAGCATATCAGAGGAGATAAAAGACAGAAAGAGAGAGAGAGAAGCTATTTCCCCCTCCCTTTTCGGGGTATAGTGTCGCCATGAGCTATTGCTGCAGCAATGATGGGAGTTTTTTAAAAAAGGAAGAATTCTTACAAAAAAAAATTGAGGAAAAAAAAGGAGAAAACTTTATATTATACCATAACGCCTGGGTAATTTCACCTCACCAGCTGACAAAAGCTCCGTTCAAAACTTGTTCAAAAAGGGTTTTTGCTTGCTTTGTGTGTGACTATGTGTAAGTCCACCCCTTCCCCCACCTTTCACCCTTTTTCGGCCTTTTTTCACCATAATCACAACAGTGAATCGGGTAATAATGTGTCTAGCGCCCTAAGGAAAGTATCTTGAAGCAATTACGGCTTCACAAACTTTACTTTGGCTGCTTTCTTTGGAGGAGAAACGATCCAAATCTCCGCCCTTGAAGAGCTAAAGTGCAGAAAAAAGGAAAACACAATTGCTTTTCAGCCCTATTGATATTTCAATCACATTTCATCAAGACAGCAATGAAACTTCATTTGTAAAGTTCAATAGAAACTTATTGTAAAATTCTAGGTTCCTTCTTCTCAGCTCCTAAATTGATACTCTACTGAATGTATTACCTAAGTTTATATAAAAACATCTCAAGATAAATATTTACTACTCAGAATTCAGTGTTTAAGCTATTTCACAGTATCTAGAAGATCTTCATGGCAGTATTTAGAAATTTGAGTGATGAATAGCAACCAAATTGATGATCCAATGATACCAGTAGATTAATTACTAAGATTCCAATGGATTGCACTGAAACATAGAATCTAGTCTAATTTTAATTTAACAACTAAACCAGTTTAATTAACTGAATAATGTAACTGTAGTGTAACAATTAACCCCCTTTAGTGTATTTAATAATTAAACCAGTTTATTTTGAAAGAAACCATTAAACAGTTTAATATAATCTAAGAAGTAAGGCTAAACTTACATTCAATGAATTAACCTATCTTAAATCCAATAATATGATCTACACTGAACACAAAATCCATCGAAATTTGGTTCAACTTATTGGACTAAATGTAGCGAACTGCCAAGCTTTTAATCCTAAAAACACTGAAATCTTTTCAAAATCGGTGTTGAATCCTTACTGAATCCATGCGAATTAATGACCTAATCAATATCTTCGAATGCATTTAATGTAGAATCTTCAGTATAACTCTATACTTCAAACCTTGTAAAAATATTTCCGTTGAATAGGTATCAATATATCAATTGAAGAGGTTCCGGACTTGTGCATATCTCTATTGTAGGGTTTCACTATTTTTAATGCAGTAGAATTCGCTATTATCATAATCTGTCAACAATATCACTTACAAAACTTCCAATACACCATTTTTTCCAGCGTACTGATATGTTTGTATAAAAGGAAGTTGTACTGTATATCAACAAGAATTTCGGATGCCACCGAAAGACCTAAATACCGTTGCACAATCCAACGTACAGTACGACAAACGAGCCAAATGGCATAAATACAGCCGGGAAGTCACATGTGTTTCACTCCGATTGTTTGTCATCTAGGACGCCAACAGCAGTTTGAAACACACGTCAGACTTTGGAAAATCTATCGAAACTTGGTTCCCAAAGACCTATTTACCCCTTGGCATGACACTGATAGATGACCACTCCACGCAAACTGTCTTTGCATATTGTGACCTGGCGAGTAGATTAAAGCTTTAAAGCTGCTTACGGCAAGGCAAACTTGGGGACGCAGAGAAAACCATACGAAACCATAGGGATACATATATATCTTACCCTTACACAATGCAATCCCGAGTATACATACACATACTCCGTACCTCACTTACCAAACTATGCAACCCTCGACATAGCCACGGCATGAGCACACAATGAAGGGCAACTATGTTGTACAGTACAGTACGGTACACTGTATGGAAGACAAAGCCCAGCCAAGATCAAATCAATGCTACTTAGCAATTCCCCGTGTCTTCCAAGTATACGTTTACAATGCAGCCGCACCCATTTCCCTAGCAAAACGCTCACTAGTCTTGTATTGCAATTGCACACGTGTAATTGGCCCCCACATTCCGGCCACTAAAATGACACCTTAGGCAATGGCGCCCCCAAAATCGTTCCAGTTGAAAGTTTGGGGGATAAGAGTTGAAAGAATCAGCTATAAATGTTTATGATGATGGAATGGGCCAACGCAAAAAGAAAATGCAAACTCGTCTCGTTTGAAAAACGCTGTTTCCAGCAAAATCTCTTTGCAATCACCCGAAGAACTTCCTCTCCGAGTCCTCCGAGTCCCTTTCAAACCCCTTAACCCCCCAGCCTAAGCCTTCTCTTTTACGTTTCTTTCCCTCTCTCGTTTTCGTTCCTCGCTATTTTCCCTTTTTCGCTCTTTCTCCATTTCTAATGTTCATTTGCATAATCAATCGGTTCGGTGGTTCAGCCTCGCGCTACCTCATCGCAATACTCTTCGGTTTCTTCTTCTTCGTCAACCCTCACCCCACCAGAACCTCACTCCCTCAACCCCCATCACGGGAAAGTAAAAAGTATCAGGTTAGAGTGCATCCAATCAACGGGTGTGAGATGGAGCAAGACACACAAGACTTGAACCAACTCAGAGTAAATAAACTTGGGAGAAACTCTCCGGGGATGCCGAGAATGTGGTCAATTAAGACCAACAAGCCCCGCAAAATGATGATCCGAATTACTCCCTGATTCCCTTTCCCGTCCCAATACGGGATTCATAGTATTGACTCATAGTTACTGGTACCGGACGCCACGGACCAGCGGAACACAATTTCTCGTCCGCCCAAATAAAACGTTCGAAAAATAAAAAAATAATAATGTACACGCGGAAATAAGCTGGAGGAAACGAAAAAAACTTTTTGTTGACAGACAATATCTTTCCTTCGATATTAAAATGACTGCTGGACTGACCCGGGGCTAACAAGGCCTTCAATCTTCCAGGATTGATGCGTCGAATGCCCCACACCGAATCGACTTCCTTTTCAATATGGACCTGAGGAAATCCCTGAGGTGTGTTTTAAAGGTCTATAAGCATGGTAGAAGTGGTCTTTTTGGACATCAAAAAGCAGTTGCAGAAATACTCGGGGAAGATATCCCAGGATTTTTTTCCGAGGTAATGATCTGAGCGGATTTTTGGCTTTACGTTTTGTCTTATGGGGTGCGGGTTAGGGCAAGGGGAAGAGAAGGGGGGATCACAAGGTTCCATGTACAGCTTTCTTGCAAGAAAGAAATAAAATAAAAGACAAAGACAAAAAGGTAAACTTGGACGCAAGGGGAGGGTAAAGCCAAGTTTATGCAGTAATACTGCAGTAATATTAAGGAAGTGAACCGTGCGAAGGCTTTTGTTGTGACGTGATTATCACGTGTGCAGCTGTTTCGCGTCTTCTGGGATTCTTTCCTGGAAGTCAGGGTCGCTCTTGAATTTCTGCGGCTTCATACATTACCTATTGTTATGCGTATTACTGCCATGCTCTCATTCTCGCTTGACTTCATGGCTAGCTTTACAAGGGAGGCAAGTATATATATAAACCGCACCAGCCAGCGAACTACAAAATGCCTAAAAGGCTCTTCGCATAATGGGAATTATGATCCTGAGATTACACTAAACGCTCTTCATTTCTCGGAATTTGGGAATTTGGGGATTTCAACGCTGCAGAAGTACCCCGCTTGTTGCGTGACTTCTTTCCAGACCCCGAGCTTTACCGTTGTAAGCCCGTAATTAATGCAACTTAATGAGTAAGCTATTAAGTAAACCCGATTTTCATTTTGTCAATTTTGAATTCACGTTTGTTTCATTTTTAAATATTACTGCCTGGATTCCCTTAAACTTCTCAAAGTAGCTACAGATTTAAGAGCGTACCCGTTCTGCTTGGTATTTTATTCCCATTGTCAAGACCATGTGCACAGCGAATCAGACGCTCCGAAAGGAGAACCGGAATGAAGAGACAAAAAAAAAATAATAATATAAAGTTCAACGTAACCCCTACGAGAATTACTGCGTCATGCTGATCAACATAATTCACCCTTTTCATTGCGTTTAGCACTCGTAAAAAATAACCCGGGACTTTAGCATGAAACGGGAAATAAATTGAAATCACTGGGGAGATCTGTCCTTTTGCCTCTGTAACCCCCTATTCCCCCATTTCTTCCGCTCGAGTTCCAAGTCAAGTTCACCTCAAGAGCTAGTACAGAACCTGATTGTTTGCCTAAGCGGAGAAGGAGCTTCATCTGTAAAGAAATCACATAAATAAACAAATAAAATCCCCGCGGACGTTTTAACACTGAAGATTTAAAAAAAAAAAAAAAAAAAGGAAGTGGGAAGAAAATGGTTAGTGCGATTCGCCGAGAAATAAGGGACGCAGCCTTAACTCACCGCTGTCTGCAGTAATAATCGAGCAAGCATTTCATGGCAAGTTAAACTCCCTTTTAGAAATAAAAAAAGGAGGGGTGAGTGGTGGGTGGCGCAGAGAAACACTATACTCCAGCTCAACAATTGTGTTATGGCTGGCGAGGCAAATCCCATCAGTGGGCGCTTGAATCAGAACGTGTTCTGTTTCCCTAACCTCGCCAGCTGTTGACTTGTGTAGTGCTGCAAGGTTATATCAAGGGAAACGAGCTTAGAATGGAAACTTTTGCAATAATACACTAAGGAAATCCGCGCCATTCTTTCCTTTATTTTCTAGTAACGTTCTACTTATTACTGCAAAACTTAGCAAAAGGTTGCAAACCGGAAACTTTGTGTCCTATAGCAACAAGAAAACTTAACGTCTTTGCTAACCAAAAAGAGATGTTCTTGTCAAGAGTTTTGGGAACAAAGAAATACTTTTGCGGTCGTCAGCTAGCCTGGCCCGGTACTGATAAGCTCATTTCATTACAAAAGACAATTTCTAGCATATAAACACCACTCAACAACCTTCCATAGCCCGGCTAAAAAAAAAAAGAAAAAAAGATAGGCGAGACCTCGACAAGTTAATTTCTGCGAATTGCTAATAAGAGAGGAAAAGGAATGAATGAAATAATAAGGGACTCGAGGTTCGGCAAACATTGTGTGTTGGAAAGCAATCAAGCTTCTCTTATTGCCAAGCCTTAGAAGCCGTCACGGGTTGCAAGCTTGTTTACTGGCCAGTACAGAAATAGGTCTATAATATCATGGTACTGGAGTCGTGCAGTTGCTAACAGAATATATTTCTCCCATATATAGCTTAATAGAAAATGCAGCATATAAAAAGTAAAAAAGGGGGAATTCCGGACGACGACGACAGCGCAGCCAACCCCTACATCCTCCCCCCAGAACCTTCCGTTGGCACGTCAAGTCATTTCCGAACGCATCACCTTTCGCTAATGGAATGAAGCGCAGCTATCGGCAAGACCCGAATTCTATTGCTGAACGGACCGACGCAGCGTTATACGAGGGTTTTCTTCCCTAAATTTAAATTCCCGCCGAGCCCCTTCTCAAATCTTTCAGAGAAAGTACGGCAAAATGTATAGGTAATTACAGAAATGCATAGCTAACTGTAGAAATACGTGGGTAGCTGCAGACATTCCAAAATTAGTGCGGAAATGATGACAGATATACAGAAATAAATGCATAAATGTACCACTCATAGGAAACTACTGCAATAGTGACGGAATTTTCAAAACTTAAGAAGTAGAGATAGAAATTAGGTAAGATATAGTGGCAGAAATATATAAAACTGCAGAAATTCAGAAACATTAGAGAACTACATTAAGATAACTGCAGAAAACAAAATACCCAAGTAAAGAGTAGCAGAAATCCCCGAACGCGGAAATTAATGCAGATATAATGGCAGAAATATATAAAACTGCAGAAATTCAGAAACATTAGAGAACTACATTAAGATAACTGCAGAAAACAAAATACCCAAGTAAAGAGTAGCAGAAATCCCCGAACGCGGAAATTAATGCAGATATAATGGCAGAAATATACAGAATTGCAGAAATTCAGAAAAATGAGAGAACTACATTAAGATAACTGCAGAGAAATGAAATATCCAAACGAGGAGTAGCAGAAATCCCCAAACGCAGAAATGAATTAAGATATAATGGCAGAAATAAACAAAACTGCAGAAATTCAGAAATCTCCGAACGCATAAATTAATTCATATATAATGGCAGAAAGATAAAAAATTGCAGAAATTCAGAAATCTCCGAACGCATAAATTAATTCATATATAATGGCAGAAAGATAAAAAATTGCAGAAATTCAGAAAAATTAGAGAACTACATTCAGATATCTGCAGAAAAATAAAATACCCAAATAAAGAATATTAGCAGAAATCTCCCAAATCTGCAGAAATTCAGAAATAATTAGAGGACTACATTAAGATAACTGCAGAAAAATAAAATACCGAAGTAAAGAGTAGCAGAAATCCCCGAACGCAGACATTAATTAAGATATAATGGCAGAAATAAACAAAACTGCAGAAATTCAGAAAAATTCAGAGAAGTACATTAAGATAACTGGAGCGAAATAAAATATGAAAACAAAAAGGAGCAGAAATCCCCCATGATGCAGAAATTAATTCAGACATAATTGCCCAAAGAAAAAAAATCAGAAATTCAGAAATAGTTGCAGAACTAGCACAAAGCTCTAAAAAAGTAGTAAAACAATACCGCAAAACTGTTGAAATCGCTTTTTTTTAATATTGGCGTATAGGCATAAGCCTGTTGCCAAAGTTTATTATTAAAAACGTACATTTAAAATCAGGTAGGGGAAAGGGATATAACAGAACGTTATCACATTGAAATCGCTTTAGAAATGAGTAATGGTCCCAGAAACCCAAAAACGACGGACATAAATAATTCGCAGAAATTCAGGAATTGCAGACATGACTGCAGTAATAAATACATAAAGGTCTTAATTGTTGCGCTGAACCTAACAGAATAATTAACCCGAATAATTAAAATTTCATGTTAACCCATCTTATTTCTGAACTAATAAATTACAAAACTCGCAGAAATGGTTTTCATGTTTTGGAAGATTTAGAGGCCGGAGGGCTAAGTTATTACTACCTGAAGACGTGTATGAAAAACGGTGTGTGAAAAAAACTTTGCTTTTCTGCAGCTCATGGTAAATGTTGTGGAAAAAAACGAGGTCAAAATTAAACGTTAAAAACTGCACAACAGAGTGTCGCATCTTCCCTTCCATTTCTGTAAAGACTTCGGGCGATATAATACATCTATGGGGCGATTTCGGAAAGTTGTTGGGAGAGTAAAGAAAAGGCTGGCTTTCATCATAAAGCAGGTCCTAGCATTCCAAAAGCCGAAGGAAACCTCGTGGTCCACTTTAGAGAACAATAGCGGAGATCTCGATAGGCTCCTCCGCAAAGCTCTATAAATCTCGCTTCCTTCGCTCATCCCTTTACTTGGATATAGGCCTTCTTCTTCGTCTTTGGCCCGTTAGCTGTCTTCCTCTTTCAAAATAGGGTTGTTCGAGAGTTTTCATGACACTTCGGGTCCCCGAAAAGAGGGTCAATTTTCCCTTCCGAGCAATTCCCAAAACAGCTCCAGATTGAGAGAGAAATCCAGAAAGAAATACCAACAATAGAAATAAACAGAAATAAACATTTCTGCCGCCTGGTAGGTGTCTAAAGCGTTAGTTTTACACTACACCGCCTGCGGACACAAACCTGCCATGCCTTTTACCATTTTTCAACGACCCGAAACCTCTCTCTCTTTCTCCCTCTACATCCATGCTAACATTCCCCGGTCCAAAGACATCTCTACTTAAAGACTCCCTGCTGCCATTTCTATGCAGCAGAAATTTCGCCCGTGGCGGCGCATGTGTGGTCCCTCCAAGCAATTGCTGCCAGCTTCCCCAGCGCGGAGCAAAGATCTCTTTCATCCCCTTGCTGGCTCAGTTGTGAGAGTTCTCGTGCTCCAGGGAAGAGGTTCATAACTACCAGTATCTTCCAAACTGTGAGCTTGTTGAGGAGTTGGAGTCCCTGGTTTCAATAACTGAACAAGATTTTCTAACGCAAGAAGGATATAATCCGGTTTAAAAATTCAATGAAGTGACCTGAAACTAAACCTTCCCAAGACAGTCATATGTCGCTTCCAGTGGAGTTGAACCACACAGAATTATTAAAAAGAGGATTTGGGGAAGCGCAGAAAAAGAGAAGTGGGATTTATAGCGGAAACGCTCGAAACAGTGGTTAATTGTGGAGAACCCTATCTTCCGAGTGGTTAGCCTGCCCAGGAGATCAGGAATCGGATTTTTCGGTACGGGCAGCAGGCGCTGGATGGGACCGGCAACCACGTGGAAGATTTAAGTGCTGCTATAGCTGCTAACATCAAAGAGACAACACAAGTTGCTTCGTAAAGAATTTCTTCGAGTTGCTAAGGAGAGAAGGTGGGGGGTGACTCTGACGACATCTTACATAAGAGCAGACATCGTATTGCTGGTGGAAAACTCCACCCCCTTCTGAAAAAAGACTTTTCACTTCCCCGCCAAAAATGCGTAACTTGTCGTCTTTCTCCCAACTTCGGGAGAACAAAAGAATCGTTGGTGCGAGCTACTCTAGTAATCAACTCTAAGCGTTAATCGGACGTGTTCTTCTCCAAAGTGCACAACTTGTGCTAAAAGCGATACACCATCCCATACCCCATCCTTCACAATCCCCCCGATCCTCCCTGTACCGAAACTCATGTCCGCCGGATAAGTTATCGGTGACAACTGCAACTGCAACTGCAAAACCAAGGGCAGAGAAGATACAGACGAGGCAGTTGTTAGCCCCAAATAAATTAAATAAAGGTGTGTGTGCGTGAGGTGGGTTAATTGAGCACCCACTGCACCCTTCCCAGGTGCGCGAGTGTGTCTAAAGTGATAATCATGAATCATAAGAGCGGCACTATGAATTCCAGGCAGTATAAGTTGTTCGTGCCTCATAGAGTGACGTGGATGTTGTTCAGCTTTTTCTACTTGTTCGCCATCTCACCCTTAACTTCAAGAGCACAAGGTAAAAAAAAAAAAAAAAAAAAAAAATTAAATTGGACTTTATATACTTTTTATGTGAGGTTAAGCTAGCTTCACTTTCATTGAAGAAATTTGGAAGATTTTTGGAAAGGTTTTTGGAAAAAAATGTTTTTAACGTTATAAACGACTCTGTTTAAGATAACTTATTTCTGCAGATATATAGAGAGCGTACTTGAGAGTTTAGAGTCCTTTCGACTTGTCAAAGTGAGGAAAGAAGTGAGGAAGAGATTCTGGTTTGGGACTAGGGAGGCAGTAATATAGGCAGCAATGTCGCAGTAATATTGGCCAAAATTGTAACTTCTGCACTACAATAATTGATGGTTAAATCATGTGGGAACGAAGATACTTGGAATAACTGCAATTGTTTGCTTCAAATACTTCAAATTACTGCACAAAAAGCTTTAAATTACTTCCACAGAAATAGGCAAAAACACATTAATGTTTTGCCAAAGCTAGCTTTTAATGTATTCCACAGCAAGAAAGCAGTGATAGGCAGTAATGTCACATTTCTGCAGTAACAACGAAAGTAACTCACGAAATAACTCGAAATAACGTCCGGAATTGAAATAATAGCACAATACTTTTAAAGTATTAAGTTTAGGAAGATATTTATGACTTCGGAAACGCTATACATTCCAAATTACTGCAGCAACAAGCAGGAAAACACCGGGGATCAGTGAAGAGAATGTCCTGATTCGGGACTCTGGACTCTTGAATGTCCCGAATCAAGACATTCCCACGCACTCGACTAATAAGCATTCATAGTAAAGAGACAGTAATAATAACCACCCTGGAATTACTGCATATAGTACTTAACAAAGTTAGGAGGACGCCACAAACCCTTCTCATGAATTTCCTGGGAAAAAGACCGATTCTTTCTTTCTAAAAGACTGCGTTGCACGAGCTGTCTTGATCAGTCAAGAAGTTCAAGAAGGTCAAAATACGCTGCCATTGGACATTAAATTTGTTATTCTACACTTTATTACTTCTCAAATGCTGCACTCACTGCAAAAGTAAGCAAAAGACAGGCCTTCCATTTCACTATTAGTCGTTAGTAAAAATCACTGACAACTGAACAAATCTGACGTCACTACAATTTCGAGTATGACTGCCTCGCTATTTTAAAAATTAACCCTCAGAATCCAGTGTTGAATCCGTTTTTAACCTGTTTTCCATCCTGATTAATGAACCAACTTGCTCATTTCCGGCCTCGTTCATTTATACAAGATACTCATCAAATTAAAACTTGAAGAGCTCGTGGCAACGCTCGGAAGAAATCTAACTTCTTCGTTCCCAACCATTGTAGCCAACAAATCCTGGAAGACTAATATGTCAAATTAGAGCTTTCCTAACTCGGGTATAGACTGTTCTATCTGTCACACGGAACATTTCTGTCCATATTGCTTCTTTCGAAGAAATGTCACATTTACTTTACTTTGCGCTCAATCGGAAAAGAATGCAAGAAAATACAATTACGGGAGTGACAAAGACTAATCATTAAGCAAATCTTCCCTATAATCTACGCGTTAGGTTGCCTGGAAAACTGCAAAATTCCCTTAATAAAGTCCCTGTCTCAAGTCATTTATCAAGTATGTGTCAAAGCCCCTCTTCTTCTTCTATGTGCTCGCAACCACCTAGCAAGTGGGGGAAAAGGTCTATACTGGCAAGCTGCTGTGGGCGAGAGCTCTCAATTTTTCACTGCCTGCCAAGAATCAGATAAATTAGCATACGTCAATTTGTTGAAGCATGTGCAAGCTTCTGCTCGCGGTAAAAGGCGCCAGGAAAAAAGAAGGAAATTAAAAACTTTTGACTCACGCTATCAATCATCTATGTCTTGTGTATGTATGTGTGTTTAGGTCTGTGGGAGTGTGATGTGAGTGGAGTTGAGGGGAGAAGAAGCCTAAGGCTCTGTAAAGATCACCTTTGGGTTCATTTTCTTTTCTCTCTGTTTTTCATCCATCTCTTATCTTGAAGACAACGGACTGTTGGAACCCGAGTTTGCTGAGCCGATTCGCAACGTTACAGTCCCAATTGGGCGTGAGGCCGTTTTGTCTTGCATTATCAACCACTTAGGCGACTACAAAGTAATATTTCTTCTTTATCTTCATCTTTCAGCTTCATTCTTCCTTGCGGGGAAGAGAAAGAAACCTCATGAATTTATGATCCTTTTATTTATTTTTTCATTCTTTGGCTCGTTCTTAACCAACATTTTACAGGTGGGTTGGCTACGAGCCGAAGACCAAACAATCCTAAGCTTGCATCGCAGAGTGGTCACCCATAACAATCGCGTGTCCGTAAGTCACGACGGTGCCAAAACCTGGAATCTTCACCTCCGACAGATCAAAGAGACAGACCGGGCCTGCTATGTGTGCCAAATTAATACCGCTATCATGAAGAAGCAAGAAGGTTGCATTGAAGTCCAAGGTAATTTTCATTTTTTATTGTCAAGTTTTCAAGTATTTTCTGCTTGGAATATTGAAATTCATTTTTGTTCTGTCTCCTTCGGAACACGAAAAAATTCAACCTGACGTCCGTGTCAAACTAACCGTCAGTGCCTCCTGACATCTTGGACGACGCGAGTACGAGTGATGTGACGGTGAACGAAGGCGACAATGCGACATTAGTGTGTCGAGCGAGTGGGCGTCCAGCTCCTCGCATTGTTTGGCGACGCGAAGACGGAGATAAAATTATCCTCAAATCCAATGGCGCACTCTCACACAATGGTCCCTATGGACTGGGCAGCAGTAGTAGCAGTATTGTCAGTAGCACCGGCAGTCATTTCATGCACCATTCTGGTTCAAGTAGTGGCCTAGCGGCAGTTGAACCTTGGGCCGGTGGGACGGGAGCGGCGGCGGCTGGGGAAAGCAGCCTCAGCAGTAGTAGCAGTAGCATGCCCCGAGGCTCGGCTGCTCGTAAAAGCCCCAATACTGTGAGCTTGGGTAACAACAAAGGCAGCGCTAAAAATAATACGGCCCAACGATCTCAACGACAAGCACCTCATTCGCACTACGACTCGCTTCCCCATTCCGTCTTTCATCGCGAAAAAGAGAAACTGCTCCTACACAAAGACGCGGCTGCTCTAGCCAGTGCAGAATGGAGTTACCCGACCCGCAGTATCAAAGGTAAACAAAACTCGACCCCAAAAGAGTGTATTTCTCACTTGGCTCCTTTTCCTATTCTTCTGCTTCTTTTTCTTCTTCTGCCAAAGGAGTTTTTTTGAACGTTTTTTACCCTCCATGAAAGTCACTTAAACATGGGTAATTTGAACGTCAACCAGGCTTCCGATTCAACAACTGCAACCCCAGATTGTTAAAAAAAATAGCTCTGTTACTAAAAGATTTAATACATAAATAAATAAATGAAATAACTTAATCGTAAACCGCGATAAATAAATAACTTAGATATACAACTGTAATTACAAATCTTCAAAGTAATGCATAGTTAAACACTACAGCAAGTTTGGTAACTTTGAATCCACTTAAACCTGGTTAATGTCAAGGTTTTTCATATTCAATAACATAAAATCAAATTAACTAACTCATCTTAAAGTATTTTGAAATTAGCTTCGTTAAAACATATACTAACTTCTTTAAGGTAGATTATTAAGATCTATATTAAGATAATGTATACATGATTAAGATAAGGTATTACGATCTATATCTAGTAAAAAATAGACTATAGGCCGTGCACCAAATTAAGGTTCGTACTTTAACCGCTTATAGGGCGCCACCAGCGTATCCTAGCTTAGAAAAGCATTAGCCTAGCTTAGAAAGCTCCGCTGGTGGCGCGAAAATATGAACCTTAATTTGGCATACGCCCTGTAGTACACGTATAGTCAATAGATACGGAAATTTAGAGGTTAAGTTAATTTGAAGTATTTTTTCTCATCTTTTTCAAATTCAAAATTTTTTTATTTCATAAAAAAAGATTTAGTTAACTTCACTAAAATACTTTTATGTCACAACAGTATAATGCGAGTAGCTCACGGAAACTTGGCGCTTCATTAAAACTATTTCGTCATTATATAACATTTAGATTTGCATCCGTTTAAATGCAACGGTATACTGGAAGCCCTTATGGCGCTGCAGTACGGCAAGTTTTGATTCGAAAGTTCTCATTTTCTGTGCAATATAATGAAATTGTACCTTGAAAGTAATCCATGAGATGTACAAATCTACTTCCTGATTTTCATTTTTAATATCACATTCACAATTTTTTCCATAGCGTTCAAGTTATGAAAATTTTAAATAAATCATTTATAGAAATCTTAAGCAGCAGGTAAAGTAGGTTTTGTTATGAAGATATTTTTAGAAAAATAATTTTTCAATTATCTCTTTACATTTCTTTTAATTTCTTGTTTAAAGTTTATGAAATTACAACGAGAAATGGTATGACATCAGCGCCATCTTTTGACAAAAAATGATCTACTACTTGCAGTACATCGTATTCTTAAAAAGACATTATTTCCATGTTAAGATGATTCGTTAAGAAAACTACCCGTGCCACTAGCATAGAAACGGAACTTATCTCCATCCCGAGTTTAAATAAGTAACTTTTGGAAACCCAATTAACGATGTTTATACGTTCCGTGGGAAGTTTCCAAAATATGTACAGTTTTTCTTGTTTCACTTGAGCTAACATCCTTCCAAAGTTTCAAACAGACCATTAGAAGCAAAACTTTTTTTAGTACCAAATTAGACCCATTTTCACGGTATCAATGGATGTAATATGCTATCGTTTATCGGCTTTTTAAATCCCATATTTTCACTGAACGTTCCTATAGACCCCCGACGTACACCAAAAAGGTTCATAGAGTACATGGAGCCCTTAACAATCCCTCATTTTTGAGAACCCTGACATAAGACTCCCATTTTCTTTTCTTTCTGTATCCAGTGGACAATTATGTTGGCGAAGTATTACGCTTAATCCGAGTGAATCGACGTTTGATGGGCGCTTACATGTGCATTGCTTCCAATGATGTCCCACCCGCTGTCAGTAAACGCGTAACGCTCAATATCAACTGTAAGTACCCGTCAACAATCTATTTTTACCCTTACCCGCGAAACAATGTCCTGCTGATACTATTTCTGTGGGAAAACTTGAACCTTCCAGCCAGAGCACGATTGACATTTGATTTTAAAAGGCAATTTTCTCCAGTCATGAGCGAGTGAAAGGGAATGCCTTTCACGCAATTCACAACAAAGAATGAAAGGCACATCCTCCCAAATCCACCCTCTACCCACTGCCTCCCACCTCCCAAGAATTTTCATGGGTTTGCAAATGAATAAATTGTTCGGCACTCATGCGAGAGAGTCATATCTCTGCCCTTTGTGGTTATGCATGAAGAAACATATACTAGAGAAATTGGGCATTTCGCAAGCGTTTCAAAGGGCCAGTAATGACAAGGAGGGTGGAGGGGAGAAGTGATCTGATGTATATATTTCCTATTAGAGTTGTAATTTTCTAAGAGGGCGTGCTGGATGGTTTGGTACCGCTGGTCGCTCCAGCGGAATGCGAGAAAGACATTCCGTATGTCTAATCTTTTACTCTGGTTTCCGTTTACCAATCAGTCGAGCCTTCGGTCAAAGTGGAAACGCAATTGCTGGGTGCACCCACTGGAAGTGAAATTAAAATGCAATGCCATGTGGAAGCTTATCCGCCAGCCGTGAATTACTGGCAAAGAGGACGACAAGAAGAGATGCTGTTACAAGGGTAAGAACTTGCTGTTACGTCTCCCCCAACTTTCTTTTGATTTTACATAATTTCTCTCGAACAAGTTTTTCTATTTTAATTTTTTTCTAAAATTTCGTGGATTCTAAAGTATTTCCGAACTAGAGTTTCAAGCCACGAAATAACTTCAAACAAATCGAATTCATAATCACTTTATGTAATTTTTTAAGAGTAGGCTTAGTAATTTCGTAACAGAGCGCAAATTAATTGTTTTTCAAGGAAAATCAGGATCGTAATTAAGTTAATTTTTCAGACTTTCTCGACTGACTTTTTTCTGAAGTCGAAAAAAAAATAAAGTGTTTATTTTCATTTTTTTCTAAAATTATGCGGATTCTATAGTATTTCCGAATTCGAGTTTCAAGCCACGAAATAATTTCAAACAAAACTCCAATTTCGCAACAGCCGCGGAAATTGATTGTTTTTTACGAAAAATCAGGATCGTATTTAAATTAATTTTTCCGACTTTCTCGACAGACTTTTTTCTGAAGTCGAAAAAAATTTGAAGTTTTTATTTTAATTTTTTTCTAAAATTATGCGGATTATATAGTATTTCCGATTTAGAGTTTCAAGCCACGAAATAACTTCAAACAAATGGAATTCATAATCATTTTATGTAATGTCGTAACAGTAGGCTTCCAGTAATTTCGTAACGGAGCGTAAATTAATTGTTTTTAAGGAAAATCAGGATCGTATTTAAGTTTATTTTTCCGATTTTCTCGACTGACTTTTTTCTGAAGTCGAAAAAAAAATAAAGTGTTTATTTTCATTTTTTTCTAAAATTATGTGGATTCTGGAGTATTTCCAATTTTTTTCCGAATAATTGCCAACAGATCTTTCAATGTAGTAATAGCACCGTAAACGAAATGTTTTTAAGGAAAAAGAAGATATTTTAAAGTTAAACTTTATCCGAAACAACGGGTTTAATAATAGACCAAGAAATCCAGTGAACTTTACAACCTTACGAAACGTCCAGACAGTAAATTATAGCTCCCTCAAGCGAAGGCGGTAAATAAAACCCTTCGCTGACGCTCTTTAACAGATGAAAAGATTAACTTCTTTTCAAGATTCACTGAATTCCATTTTTCTTTTTTTTTTAGTTTACACCTTTGGATCGTTTCTTTCCTTTTGTACACTCCATGCGACGTACAGCTATTGAATGTCCCACCAAAGTGGTCTAGTCAGGAAATCAATTCATATGTTACGTTGGAATCTAGGATTTTCGCAGTTATATGACTTTCCTTTGAAAAATATCTAAATATCCTGAACACGCTGCGAAGCAAAAAAAAAGGAAAAGATAAATAAAGCTACTCTTTTAAAACGAAGGAAAAAAAGCCTTTAAATTCACAAAATAAATAACAGAAATGAAAGTCACCCAAAACCAAAGACAAGCTCATCTTAAAAAATGTCGACTCCACGCAGCGAGTGAGTATAACAGGCTTGATCCAATTACAACCATGATTAGATTCTTGTTGGGGACCGAAAGCAGAGGGGAAAGCATTTAGAAACGCTCAAAGCTCCGAGTCTTAGCATTACAGTCACACAAACACATACATATATATAGACCTTAGTATTGTTTACACATAAATCTTTTTCCGAGGAATTCCCCCCAATGTAAGTCGAAATACGAGCTCCGCAAGCTTCTCTTGTGTCTTGGAAATAACGTTAAAACCCAAAACCCGAATTCCAAATTGGGGTTCGCTAAGGGTCTTGTCCGTTTAAACTGGTCTTCAACGTTGAACATTCAACATTTCCCCCTCAAAACAGATTACAGTGTGTGAAACTTGAATTGCTGCCGAGCGAGTGCGAGAATCTTCATGATCGTTTCAGGGAATTTTGTTTTTTACTTTTTACTTTTTTGTTTCTCGTGGCTTGTGGTCCTGAGTCTAGAATTTGAAACTTTGCACCGCTTTTGTACACGTTCTATCTAGGAAGAAATACCAGCTCGAAGAAGACCGGGTCTCATACAAAGTCCTCATGAGCCTCGTCATTCGAGACTTCAATGCCGACGACGTGGGGACTTACGCTTGCATTTCCTCCAATTCCTTGGGCAAAGCTGAAGGCACTATACGACTTTACGGTAACAATGCTGCAGTAATATACATCCGCTTGCTTGTGCTTTTACTTCCCCCCTTTCGCCACCACCCTCCCCCCTTCTTTTCGGCTCTTGCCTTTCAATAAGCCTGAATCAACACGAGATAGCTTTGCATGCTCGCTATACAACCCTTGCGTATGTACTTCCCTACCCCGAGAAAGTCCCTTGCCGGAATCCACTCGACTCAAAACTGACACAAAACATCTCAATCTGTTTCCCTCCCACTTTTCCAGAAATCAAAATCAATACGCCGAAACCAGTGCCAGCTTTCATGGATATTACCCGCGGAGCAGGTAAAAAAATACAAAAAAAAATACAAAAAAGAAAATCAACTTTTTTTTTAAAACCAAGTTTCCACTTTCCCAAGAAGATTCCCAAGTTGGAACTTCCTGGTCCTACCTTGTTCTCAAATGTATTTCAACAATGTCCAATCCATGCTCTATGTCTGAAATCAAGTTTACACTTTACAACAGAACGAGCGCCAATAGAAGACGGACAACATCATCGGAGCGAAGCTGATAAACTGTCCCGCGCGACCATGCCAGGTAAGTGACATCGGAAAAGTATCGGCAACGTAAGTAGATTTTCGCCATAATGTATTTGAAGAAGGCAACTAAATTCGTTTAGAAAGGAAAATGCGAGATGAGCAAGTTCCGCTACATAATTTAACCATATATTAAAGGACACCGAGAAAGCAAAACGTTCCCGATGGGAATAATTAGACCCAAAGCTTATGCATGAACAAACGAGAGACCAAGTTGGTGGAATGGTGGAAGCGAAGAGAGAGAGAAACCGAGTTTCGAGAAATGGTCATGGGAAACATCTGTGTCACCGCGTTCTTGGTCTTCTAACCCTACTTACGAACTGCAAAAAGATTTTTTGGGAAACGAAGGAAATTGCACCTGGGTGAAAGCAAAAAACCGAAGAAAGACGAAGAAGATCCCAAAAAAAGGACGAAAATGGCTTTACGTTTTCATGCATAAGGAAATAGAAAGCTGGGACCATAAATAGTAGAGCGTTGGTGTCTTACCTCACAACACACACATACTCGGAAACCAACAAGGAGAGGCGGGAGGGGGGTATAGAGAGGGTGGGCTTTCTTCTACCTCCTTAATGAGATTTACAGAGTCAAAGAGATTCATCATGTCTTCTATAAAATGAGTCTTAGATTGGAATTCCAAAGGATGTCAAAAGGGAAGCATCTGCAAAAGGAGAAGACACGAGGACTTAAGAGCAGGGAATGTAAACGCAAGCCAAACGTGGCGTATAACAAGGTGCCAAGTGAGGAAGCTAATGAATGAGGTTCCCGATAACGATTAAAGTGATGCACAACACCGGAAACCTCATCAAGTTTACCATTACTGTGTCCATTGCTGGCCATTCCAACCCCTTATTCTCATTCCGCAGTTATTACCTCGACAAACCTAACGCTTTTCCAGACAAACGACATCTTCCATACGGAGTTTCGATCATTTCACCCCTCAGTCATCCTAGACAGATTGCAACATTTAGACTACTGATTCCATCTGATTATTATTCACTTCGATGCGCTAAGTTATTCAGCACTATCGGTGGCAAAATCTGTTAGAATCAGAATTTCTACGCGATGTTGAGGAAAGTGGCGGAAAGTTTGTTAGAATGTTGAATCTTTTCTAGACTTCGAAATAAAAGTCTAGGAAATAATTTTGACATTTTGGTTGGTTTTCTCTGCATTGAATCAGAAGTGCGAATTTTTGAATTTTTTGAGGAAATCTGCGGAAAGTTTGTTAGAATGTTGAATCTTTTCTAAACTTAGAAATAAACGTCTATTGGTTGGTTTCTTTGCCTTGAACCTGACATTTGAATTTTCGAATTTTTTGAACTTTTGAAATTCGAAATCCTTGAATTTGAAATCCAATTAATTCAAGGATTAAATCCGAGAATTACGTGAATTTCCTGTCATGTTTAGATTTTTGTCCTTGAATCTGACATTGGAAATTTTTGAACTTTTGAAATTTGAAATCCTTGAATTTAAAGTCCAATTAATTAAAGAATTCAATCCAAGAATGAAGTGAGTTTTCTATCGTTTCTAGATTAGTTACTTAGAGTACATTAAATAATTTGTAGAAAATTTACTTATAGAAAATATGACATTTAATGTTTTTTTGGCTTGTTGTCTTTCAATTAAATAGATAATAGTGAGCGTTTGGCCCGGAAACCGGACGTCACCTACGCCTCACGGAATCGCTCCGCTCCGCTTGGAATGCCCGGCCAATCCCAGATCCAGAACAGCGGTAGTCCCAGTTACTACCAACTGAGACTCGATTTCTGTCTCTTTTCCTTGGTTGTGCTATTGCTTCATTAAGCTCTACTTCCTTAAAAGGAGAACCAGAAGATGAAGAGGACTTGTGCTATTCTCCCAGTTACCGAACTAAACAAGTGACAAGTGATGGACTGGTAATGCAAGTTTTTACCCCCGCCCCCTCCCTTCTTCCCTCGTCCCCTGGCCGCCCGTTTTAGCTTCTTGTGAGCGAGAGAGAGTATGTGATCCCCAGACGCAAAAGGACAGCCATACACAAACACCGGACATTAGCATGTCAGCAGCTGGTGACACTTGGATCTAGTTATGTTTGCTAGGGATTTAGATTCCCATTTTCCTTTCAGCCTACAAAAGTCAGGAAAATGGATTTTTGAATTCTGTCCAGTATCTCAAATTATGTAGAAACCACGCGAAACTTTCAAATAACGAAAAAGAAGAGAAGAAATGAAATTTCAATAATGAAAAACTTTCCCCCCTGGGATAGAAGTAAACATTCGAAAAGTCCACCAGAGACGAGAAGGGCAATGGCGTCTAGGACCGGAAGTTGAGGTTGGGCCTCGGGCGGTCCCTAGAAATAAGCTAAATTTTCCTAATTCAATTTCGACTCAAAGAATCGTTTCCGAGATAGGGTTCAACGAGTCAAAAGAACGGTAATTTCATGGGCTTTTCGAAACCTAGGACGATTTCATGAAGCTAGCCTTTTCGGTTTCGTATGGAAATCGTGGAGGCGGAAGAAATTTCCTCGGCTTTATTTTTTAAAGACACTCTGAAACCCAAACTCCCGTGGAACTGGAGCTCAAAACTACTCCATAAATTCAACTACGTGAAATAATGTGAAAAAGGGGAAAGAAAAAGAGAAGAAGGCCGAGGCCAAACTTTTTTCCAGCTTTCCAGTTTCATTGCTTGGAGAGGGCCAACTCTTCGCTCGCACCTCCTCGCAGCTCATTTACAGGCAAACGAGTTTTCATTTGGACAAAGAAGAACGGGAAGAGGGCGCTCAACGATGAAGCCCAATGCGAGGGCAAATGAGCTATCTGCGTCCCAAGTTTTAATTAAACTCGACACATTTACGATTATTACCTGCAGCAGCAGCAGCTTTAGGGCTAAAAGGGCAACAGCAGCCCCCAAGACTCCAAGGGGGTGGAGCTAAACCGCCACACCGGAAAATACCCATGCATTATTTACCTTCCTTTCTTTTACCCCCTCTTCCAGTAGTGCCGTGCACCCCTTCTCAACTCCGCTATTCTTTCCTCTCTGTCACCCTTGTAAAGACTCTCCATCCTAACCCGTTCCTCGTTAACATTAAAAGAAACAAACGCAGCACTTTCCGAAGTGCACCCCCCTCCCCCTTGAACACTTTGGAAGCTGACAATCAGTCTATTCTATAAAAAATGAGTACGTGAAAACAAGTACGGTTGATTTAGTTTAAGGGATGGGAAAGGTGCAAAAATAAAACCCCTGAACGCGCCGACATAGTTCCAAACCAAAAGCCTCCACATCCTTTTATCGTTCTACATAATCAGCTGGATGTGAGAGATGAATATGGGGAGTAAGAGAGCCATATGCTAGCTGATTAAGAGCTCGCAACTTAATTAGCTGTGTTGTGAATAAATAAATGACATGTTTAAAATAAAAACAGCCTTTAATCCATCTTTCTTTCATCTCATCATCCCCCACGGTCCTCACGAAATGTTTGCCCTTCTCCTTCGAACTCTTTAGTTTCACAGTTTAGACCATCCATGCAACTCAACAAGTTGGGAGAAGCCTTCTCCCCAAACTTGTGTCCAAAACAATGAAGAAAGAATCAAACAAAGACTCTCTTCAATCCCTCCAAAAAGCAAGACTATAAAGTCCGCGCGAACTCCAAAACTCGACTTTTCTAAACTGGAAACTTCGAACTAATTGCCTGTACCTCCAATAAGGGAAGCACCGTACAGCTCCACTTTGATAAGAAGCTATGAAAGATCCGATTACTGCCATACAAAAGTTTGGAAGACCGAGTGGGTTTTCGGTGGTACTGGCAGAATTCCGCAAGCAAAACCTGTTTAGAATGATTGAGGGCCAACAACAAGAGGTTTTCCTCCTTTTTCGGGTATTTTTCTTTTACTTCCTCGTCTTCCTTCGTCTGCCGATCCCGAAGAGTTTCCTTCCGAACAGTTGGAATTGACGCGGATCCTACGGGACCGCTTTGGGTAGCTAAGGCAAAGAAATAGAGGCCAACGTTTGATCGGCAGTGCTCGAAAAACGCTCAAGGGACCTATGGGAAACGGATAGACCCTCCTATTCGCACTAGCAATGGCCCGGAGGCAGCGATACTCCCGAGGAATTCCCAAATCTCGCTCTGCCTCAATGCTGAAAGAAATCTTCACTGCCCCACGAATTAGATTTTTACCGCTACACATCTCACACAACTTTCCTGGGTAGAATATTGAAAACACGATTTGGGAAGAATTGGCATTTCGTTTCCTTTTTTGTTAAAAAAATTACAAAAAAATAAAAAGTGGAAGAATTGGTGCATGATTAATTTTTACGAATGTAGAGCTCAAAACGACCAACATCACAGCCAATGAATGATGTTCTGTAATTATACAAAATAAAGGTCCTAATTTTTGGGGGTTTTTAGATTCAGCACGAGATGTTACATAAATTACTGACGAAATATTGTAGAAGTTGTTATAATTTAGGACGCGATAAAGACAGAATTAATGTCTTAAATAATTACGGGAGATTTTTTTTTTTTGCAGTGGAGCAGGAAAGTGATGGTGAAATGTGTGAGAAAAATCAGATTTCTTTGTAGTTCTCGCAGGAAGATTAATGTAATTGCTTTGTTTATAGTTAGTTGTGCCTCACCAAACTCCACAGGAATCTCTGAAACTCGCCTGGGGTGATGATTCGCTCTGAACCGCTTCAATGTAACACATTCCGCAACGTAGAAAGCCTTCAATGTCAAGAAAAATCGAAGAAAAATAACACGGGAATGTAACGCGAGCTGAACTACTCTTCCGAGCGCTAAATAGTTCAATTTTCTAACCTACTTTGCTAAATTTCTATCACATCTGGCTCTTTTGAGATGAAAAGAGTTAAACATTCTCAACTTTCGCTTCCTCCCACAGCAATATAATTCATCTCTATCAGTTTTTTAGCCAAAAAGATGCGACTAAAGGTCTTGTGTTTCGAAGACTTTGCAACCGCTTCCCAGGCAGACAAGAGCTTTGTTTCTGATACGAACTCAGCCATCCTAAATAAGCTACTTAGTCTAATTTACATCAAAAGCATTTCATAGCAACGCAATGACAACTTTCGAAACCATTTTTTTAAAAGAAGTATAGCTAATACACTAATGGTTCAGATATATCGTAAGTAACTTTGGACGTTCCATCATCGTACTTCATGTCTGCGTGTCAAGATTATTTAAACACGTATAGTCTTCCTAAAAAAATACATAAAAAAAATAAGAAAAGATTTTCCCATGTTTTATGGAGCAGAGGCATAAACGCGCAAAGTGCAAAGAGACACATTGGGAGCGGGAGCTGTTGTGCAGGCCACGTCACATGTTTTTCCTTAAACTATATAACCTTTCCCCGAGTGTCAACCTGTCGATAACAACTCCTCGCACAGCTTTAAAGAAGAGAAGGAAGAAGCTGAAAACCTGTGGACACATGAACAACGCCGCCCCCTTTTTCATCCTTAAACTTTTTCCTCGTAGCAATGCGCAAGAATGCTTTGTCCCAAAAAGACTGTCTTCTGTGGAACATTTCTGTCCCTTGAAGTTAAAAAAATAAATAAAAAAATAAAAAAAGGAGAAGATATGACAGCTTTCACCTAACATCTCTTGCCCATTGAGGAGGATCAGCCGCTAGATCACTTTCAATCCTGAACCTGCCCCTTTTTTTCCTTTAAAAGAAACATGTCCAAGAAATGGAAACGTTGGCAGCAGTGATACATAAGGTCGTCACTTCCACGACAATGGCGAGTCCTTTTTCGGGCCAACTATATAGACGTAACAAGAAACTGTCTTGTCTCTAACGATTACGGAGTTGTAAAGAATTGGATTAACTGGAAGAAACATAGCAAAAAACATCCGGTTCGCTTAAACAAGCTTATCTTTAGAAAAGTATTTTCTATTTAAGAGTTCTGTCTATATTTGGCTTTGGAAACTAGTAATACTGTATAAAGTATACAGACTTTCCGCGAAGAGAATTGTAATCTTGCAAGAAATATAAAGAAAGATTTACCAAAAATAGGCTTGCATTCCGATGTCTTTTCAAATGATCTATGCAACTTTCTAAGCGGTCATTTCATCAATAAGTGAAATATCTGACGGGTAGCTGATACAAAAAATGCCTATTTAACTTCCGAGTTTGATTTATCGAGAAACAGTGGTCAACCAGGAATTATGAAAAAAAAGTTCAGTGAAATGACGCGTATTGTCATTATTATTAGTAACGAGATTACGAAAACGAATTTAGTAGTCCAGTTAATCCTAAAATGTCTTCCAATTTAAGCTTTCATTGTTCTTTTAGGAGATCAAAACTTAAAAGATGTATACGGATATTCCTGTCCCTTTTGTAAGTCTCATCCTTCTCGTTTCTACATTCAAGGCAAATGCTCAAGTACTATATAATTCTAAGAAGAGAGACAAACAGACACTTAACCCTAACCGAGCAAGCAAAAGCTTCCTGAATTAGTAATACTGCGCAGTAGTACTAATTCATAGCTCTAGGCTGTTCTACTCTCCACTCCAGACCCCCAACATGAACGTACAGTACATCCGGGAGCTACGAAACGCAGTAAATCAACACGAAAGAAGTACAAACAACCGAGATATAAAACTCACACAAATGGGGGAACATTTCTACCAGGAAATTGGTGCAACCTCCCTGTCACAATTCTAACAATAACGGAGTTGGCGTATGCAGCTGTGAAAATGGCATTGCTGTACAAATCCCTGCTAAGGGAAGAGTTCGCAATTCCTGTTGTTGTCAACTTAAAAGAAAAATCTTAGAGAGCAGCCATATAAGCTCTATTACGTGACTTAATACGTAAAAAAGGAACATCATTATCCGTCCAATGGAGCTGCTACATAATTACATATTGGATCACTTCATGTTGCGTTTTTTTCTCTCTTTCCCTCTCTCTCTAATAATAGGTAGATCTATGGCCGTTAATACCAACCACGCAAAATCCCATCGACCCAAAAAAATGGGGGCAAAAAAATACGAAAATGGGAGAAGAAACACACATAAAAGGAGTCGGATTCTGGACATTAAGCAGAGCCCGAACGCTACTATGCATTCTTCCGTCCTTTTCCTTTCATCGACGCTATTAATAATGTACTTCTCAATTGCAGCTTTCATTGCCTACGAAATGTTCTCCGCTCTCTTTCCTTCGCTTTGATGGATGGCGTCATTGGCAATTCAAAGAAACCCGTGTTAGGTGTGAATCTGTTTTAACAAAAAAAGGGCAAACTATGCTCGGAGTAAACTAGGCATATTCACACGTCAAGTTAACGAAATTCAACGCAACGTACACCCTAATATATCATTTCATTATTACCTTTTTCATGTGTAACCAGAAACATTGCACGAGAAAAGTGCACGTAACTTGCTGCAAATTATAGCTAAACATATGTACCAAATTATTACAATACAAGGCATAATTATAATATATAAAAATTTACGTAGGTCATTAGTCCTTGAAGTAAATCACTCAGTATGTAACACAACATGAAGCATTGGAAAGTAATTGTCTTTGGCAACGCTTCAAAGTTCAAAACAGAAAACGTTCGCTAGCGTTGTGCCGGGCCTACTGGCACCACTTTGAAGGACTCGTTAAAACGCAAGGTAATGCGGGTTGGCTGCCTGTGGACACTTGTGGAACTGTTTGTTCGGTTCGGGTGATAAGAAAGAAAGAAGCTTGCCGTTGTAAGCCCATAAACCCTACCTTAAAAACCGACTAATTATACCCTCTTCATACACGGTTGTAAAGTGTAGAAACACTACCCCAAGTATGATAATAACAACAACTCTTCAGTCATAAAGGGTTTATAAGAAACGTTCGCTCGATCATATATATCTCTACTAAGTGGAGTTTTTTTTTAGAGGGAGGCTTTATGTATTAGCTTAAAACTAGCCACATGTGAAAAAAGGGGTACGCACATTATTAATCGAAATAATACCGTCATTCCAGACAGATTATAAACTCTTCTTCTTTACCCTCATTAATTCACACGCATAGAGACCGTATTCTGGACATATTTCCCCTTAATCTAAAGACACAGATCCCTCTTCCGAATCTTTATAAAAAAACGACAACGAAAATAAAAGGAAACGAGGTAATCCTGAGCTCAGGACAAGACAACAGAAACATGAGCTCTTACGGATCTGGGAGTTAATTACCGCGAGGAATCCGTATTGAATTATCTATCGCCAAACACAACACAACATTCAAACTGAAGCTCAAAGAAATGCCTGTTGTGGTCCTATTACAATTCAGCCGTTTGTGACTTAAATTCCTTTACAAAGGTTTACAAACTGAAAAAGGCAAGCATTTTTGGCCCGTTTTCTACTCACAAGAAAAGGACTCTAAAAGCAGCTTAATTCTTTGTGCACCTCTATTCCCAGCAGACCAATCATACAACGAGCCCTTAAATTTTCCTGCAAACAATTGACAAGATTTCCAGGTCTCCAAAACAGAATTTCCAGTATAATTTCCCAATACACAGGCTAACGGAGCAGAAAATGAGCTCTTTGAAATCGATCTGTTCAATACCATCAACACACTCAAGGAAAAGGGAATAGAGAAAGGGAGATAAAAAAGAATACAAGAGCTCGACAACTTCATTCAAACTCACGAGACCCTTTTTAGACCCTTTGTCTCATGGTACAAGTCAATAAAAGTACTTTCCATGAGATCGATTTACTTTCTCACACTCATCATACTTGTCAGTCCCCAACAGGGCAAAACAAAAAAGTCTTATTTTACCATGTTTTTTTCTTCTTTTCTATCGACAGCAACCCCCGCAAAGAATCCTGGCTAACGAAAATCAAAGAAAAAATCGCTGTGGTCAAATAAAAACGCCTCCAATCCGATTGTCTCCACCACACCCTTGAGGGCACAAAAAACCATCAAATAATTCCAATCTCTTTTCCCACTCGTCCAAGGAGCTATTTACATATTTTTTTCGCTCCTTCCTCTCGAGTGAGTTTCGGCTGCTACTGCTGGGAGGGGTGGGAGTGATAAGTTTCCAGCTCCGAGTAAGTAGATCGTCTTTTGTTCCTTCCTTCCTCCTCCTCCTTCTCCTCCACGCACAAATATCATCGCAATTTGGTATTCCCCGAATAGTAAGTGTCGCTGTAAGAGTGAGGGAGATAATCATCCGTAAACTACGACTCTCTTACCCTCCTGCACAACACGCCTCCCCCCTTGCGACCTAATTGCTGCCACGCAACTATAACAACAAGACGGATATGAGCTGAGCCAACGCAGTAGACTTTAGTACTGAAACTCGGGGGTACGCATAAAAGGCCCAGCCGATTTGCAGCTGGGGACCCATTGTCTAACCCTGGAATTAACACTAAATGACCATACGTGAGATTGTGACGAGCACATTTTCAAAGAACCGAAGAGCTGAACCCTTTGACACTTTTCCAAGTGCCGGAAAATCGTAAATTATCGAATGAATGGCCCATAAGAGTCCAATTAGATTACTCACAGTGACTTGATCCCGGCTTTTATGTTGACAATAACGAAGACACTCGATGCAAAATGACAGAACTGGCGGGCTTCAAATTAAGACTTGGAATGGAAAGGATGAAACCAAATTTTTTTTGGATTTAACCCTTTCAACCCCTTTCCAAGTCCGAATTACTTAAGCTCCAGTCTGACGGCTTTTTGTATTGGGATGATACAAGGGAATATTCCACTTCCTAGGGAACTAATGGACTACTAAGACGTACCATGGGTCAACAACGCCCGTAGTCGTCTCTGTTATTTCATGAGCTCATTAGCGATAACTTTTATGGAAAAAAATCAACTTAGAAAGAGCACGGCAACCCGAAGGGGTTCAAACTCAAACTGGGGTTTGGGAGGTCAAACCATAAAAAAAGACTAGGTTAAACTAACTCAAAAGGACGCAAACATACCTGTGGCACGGTTTGGGGGTTAAAAAATTCGACCTTTCTCATGTAGTAAAATAGGATTGGTAAGCCACTCCGAGCGCTGACGAGGCGAAGCAAAGGAAATACGACCACCACGTGAAAAAACCAAATAACCCACGGAAGACTTCATAGGCAAATACCTAAAATTGGTAAAAAACAAAAAACAAAAAAACTTTTCTGATATAGACACTGCTGAAGGGCTCACTTAGTACAAATTTGCAACTTTTCTTCCTTCAAAACGTTCGAAATGAAGTTAATTCCGTTCTCCGGAATTAAGTATGAAGTTTCGTTAAGAAGAAACCAAGATTATGTAGACCAATCCTCTAAATAGTCTGAACTGAACGCCCTGCCGCTTAAGGAAAATACAAGAAACAACTTCGAACAGTTTACCAAGCCAATAACAATTTACCATTATTTGCGCTACGCAATGCCATCTATGTGCAAGGGGATAATTCGCACGCAATTTTAAATGTAAAATTGAAGAGGCCATGAGCCTTATTTAAATGCAATAAATAATAATAATAATAAAACTGAATGTACTTAATACTGAATACAGTACACCTAACTTAAGCTAATACTATCTTGTATCAAATATCGTTGTTTACTTTTACTTTTCTAAAACTTCGTTTTATTACTGCTTTACTAGACGAGAACTGTTTTTGTGAGCTTTTCTAAGATATAAGATATCTCCTAAAAAGCCCAATAAAGCTAAACTAAAGCTCACTTCTTTCTGCTGCGTGACAACGCGCTTAGTGTAACACACTGCGCTAGATACGTGTTCTTCCTTTGTACTCAAGCGGGTATTGGGGAGAAAAAAATATCTAGAAACGTAGTCTGACAGAATCCTGTACATGGAAAGTCGTTTTCAACTTTCTTCAAGCTTTCCAAATCTAAAGCATTAAAAGATACAAAAAATGGTACACTACCTGTTTAAAAGCAGTCAAAGCTAATTCCCACTGCCCTCTGGCTTCAGTCAAGGTTTCTCCCACGCCTAGTGTAGCCAAAGTTACTGGCTGAACGCTCAACTCCTCTGCCGATAAGCAAGAAGTTCCCGTCCAACTAAAGCCACCTGCGAATTACACACTTTCTTTAGAAAGCTCCACGTAATGCGAGCAAATCTTTCTTACCCAAAGTTTTGTACATGTAAGTGAAGGCAAGGCACATAAAAATTGGAGCCACGTACTGCAGCGCGACGACGCATAAATAGTAATACACACGAGCAACCTAACGAGGCAGAAATATTAGCCCAAAATGAAAATCTTAAGAATTTTTGTTATTTTTTACAGTTTTCTGTAGCTCCAAATTGGTAGTTTTGCCCGCTTCTTTTTTCCACGCTTGTAACTGTCGGTCTGCCATATTTAAGTAGGCTTGCAGATAACATGGCAGGGCAGTGAGTCGCAATATGCAGCAAATCACACAAGACCATAACCGTATTGTGTCAAACGCACATCCAGTCATTCTAAATGAATACCATGATTAATTATCATTACTAGTTTAATACTGCGTAAAAAAAAAAAATAAGTGTGAGAATACATACAAGGGTTCAGATAATCCAGTAAAAATCCTGACGGTAAAATAATGTCTGGCAATTGGCTTTACCCACATAATCGCTACCAAAAATGGCATGATGAAATTGAGATGCAGCCACATTTTCACAGCTGGTCTTTCTGCGTTATAACTAAAGCCAAAGTCTATTAAAATTAGTGTCCAACTATAAGACGTTAAGTTTAAAATTACATCAAAGCGTCACTGTGCATGCGACTAACTCGCATGCCAGGAAAGGTCAGCAAAGCTCCGCTAATACCACAGTAAACTGCCAAGATTAGCTTGAGCACCAATTTGGAAGCAGGACCGCTAGAAAATATAATTTACTTAAGGTTAAATAAGGTTTGCTCAAGTTTTTTTAAGATAAAGCCTACTCAGAGTCCAGCGAGTTAACTTCTAAGAAAACAGATGCGCTTTCATTGAATTTAGAGTAGGCTTTATCGAGTCCGAGTTCTAAATTCTCTTCGCTAATAATTAAGAGCCCCAACGCTAGAACGAAGAAGGCAAAACCGGATACGACGACGACAGATCTTTCAGCGGCAGCTTCGGCACTTTTAAAGTACAAACCCGCAATTGAAAACAACAGTTTCCTAACAAAAGGAGAAATTTATTATAACTTGTCCTCGATTTTTCCTCTTTCTCAAATTAAAATACTTACACTGAGAAACCCAAAAGTAAAATGCACCAGAACATGCTGAGATTCACTTCATCTTTGGCTTTTGGGACAACATAATAAACCTTATAAAACACACAATTAATTACAAGTACTTGAAATTTCTTATAGAAATAAGGATACCTCTGTAATTAGGTATACTATGGAAGAAAATAGTGCGTAATCCATTAACCATTGATATTCGGCATAATATTTGAGCTGGACCACATCTACAATGTTGACCTTAGCCATTTGCAACTGAGGGAAATAAAAAAAAATATAGATATATTATAATATCGTGTGGTTGGTTAGTTCGGGAGGAGGTTTACTTGCACATCCAAGTTTCGAGGTATTTTAAACGTGTCATCTGTGATTTCTTCATTCCCTTTTCTACCTTTGCCTTTGCTTTTTTCCTTGGGAGGAGGAATGTTGGCCAATTCCCGGAGTTCGTGGTCTGACGGATGCAAAAACCGTCGCAACCTTGAATAATTAAAATATAAATAAACGAAATATATATTTAAACAATCAAAAAAAGAATTCTACCCAGTGCTGCAAAGGAGCCATCGTCCAAACGAACACACTGCTCCAATTTTGACCATGACGCTAGCCACAATCATGGTAACAGCCAGTTGCACCCCAAACAATGCCTAAAAAAATAGAAATTAATCAAAGAATCAAAGGTATCCACACTGCGCAAAATAATTTAATTTTAATTTTGGTTAGATACCAAAATAGCCACATGGCATGCCACATGGATTCATCAGGATTGTAGGTATAATTCTTGTATATTACTATAAGATTTTAAAACCAACAACTTACCATGATAAAGCCGATCAAAAACACTCACAGATATCCCTAATTACAATTAAAAGTTAAATTATTTTCCCTCCGCTCATTCTTCGCGTGAAAATAGCTCCCAGGCACCCAGCTAAGTTCCCAAAGTTTTGTGAGAATATTCCCCAAGTAACTAGTTCCCAACGCCATCTTTTGAACTCAATATCAAATACTGCGAGCATTCATTTCGATAAAATGTAAAAATTCTTGAGAATTTTTTAAAAAAGGTCAATTGGAAGGTTCATATCCCACGTTCAACATACCAGAGTTGAAATATAGTTTATTCAAAGAGTTATTTCCTGTATAATAATTAAGTCAACAGAACTTCAATGATTTTCAGCTAGAACATTCATTCAACAACCGCATCCATTTCGCGTTCCTTCATTATCTTCCATGCACTCGCCACTTATTGCCGAGCTCCCAGAATCTCTCTTTTTCAGTCTGTTACAATCCCTTTCCCCTCTTCTTTGCTGTCATTTTTTAGTGTTTTACTTTTCATCCAGTAAAAACCGTTAGCCACACCCACTCCGATAAAAGTTTCCCGCTCACCACAGTTTGGACAATGAAACGTTTGATAGCTGGGGTTTCCTTAAGAAGATATTAACTTGAAATAAAAAAAATGGTACCGTAACAATATTGAAAATATAAAAAAAAAAAGATTTAACAATTCAGAAGACCAACGAAAAAAAAAAACATAACCACGACTTTTTGAACTGAAAAGGCCAGAAGAACAAGTTAGAAAGATAAACAAAAGACAGAAAACCGAAGGAGTACGCTTATGTTTTTTTTCCGCAATAAATAGATAGAGAATCACAAGCTAGCATTGGAAACGTCCACAACTGTCCCTTCCGTCGATGTGCTTTCACATATCTGCAAAAGAAGGATAGAAAACAATTAAGAAATACACAAACATATACATTAAAAGGGAAAAATTAACTTACTGTCCAGTAGTTTCTGTGCTTCTGCTGCTTTGTTGGGGCGCAAATGGGAAAACCCTGGCGGAGGGGTGGGCGTGGCCGCGGCCATGCCATGGAGGCCAACTTGAGGTGGCCAGACGGCGCTCAACGAATTTAACGCGTCCAGTCGAGAAAACGAGGGTGGTAAGCCACAAGACGAATTGTTTTGTCCCAATCCCATGTCTTGGTAACCTAACGGATGCGAAGGTTGGCGCGCTTGGTGCCTAGGAGCTGCGGAAGCATTATAGGAATCGAAGGAGGAGCTCGATTCCGTCAATTGTTCCAGGTACCGGAGCCAATGAGGAGGCGAATCTGAGCGAGAATCCGTGGGATGGCCACTCGAGACAATGGCTGGATCTAAGGCTGTCCAATCCGACAAACTGCTTCTCCATTCTGCTAAAGAAACGCAAAGAAAACAAATAAAATCCGAGAATCCAATCCCAATACGAATCCAATCCCCAAAGTTTGCATATAAATTATTTTTTTCGTTTCTCCAATGAATGATTTGCCAAAAAAGGGAGGCGTACTTTTACCAGGGGGATTTTGAGTCTGAACCGGTGGATTGCATAAATTTGGGTGACGCAAATTTCCGCTGTTGCCGAAGTTCGAGTTGGGGAAGAGCGAATGGAGACTGTCTTGCCAATCTTTCGGCCCCGCCCCCATATCATTCTTCCCATCCTGGCCCAGAGCGTATCCGGAACTGTTCGTACTATAGCTCAGTCCGCCTCCGCCTCCTAAATTGCCTCCATAACCTAAAAGAAGCAAAAATACTACATAAATGCAAGAATTTATACGTTGTTTAATAAAAGTCTGAAATGTTAAGTGTTCTACATCTTCTTACTAGGTAAAGGATAAAATTAATAGTGTTGTTTAATAAAAATGCTAAGTGAAATGTTGATGTTAAGTGAAGTTTAAGTGAAGTTATATGTTAAGTGAAGTTAAGTGAAGTTTAAGTGAAGTTATGTGTTAAGTGATGTTTAAGTAAAGTTAAATGTTAATGTAAAATGTTAAGTGTTCTATGACTTCTTACTAGGTAAAAGATAAAATGAATGGTGTTGTTTAATAAAAATGTTAAGTAAAGTGAAGTTTAAGTGAAGTTTAAGTGTTAAGTGAAGTGTTAATGTGAAATGTTAAGTGTTCTATAACTTCTTACTAGGTAACGGATTGTGGGTGGCGTGTCTATTAGCCGTTTGCCCAAGTAGTCCTAAATGTGTTAAACCCAGACCCATGCTGGCTCCTCCCATTCCGCTGTTTTCGGCATAAAAGCGACCAGGAATGGAACTCTCCATGGACGACGTGTAGTTGGAGCTCTGCGTCTGGTTTACCGAGGAAATAAAGGGCAAAATCTTGCTACCTCCTAGTTCTAATGAAAAAGAATACATTAAGATTCGAACTCAAGATTTGAGACTTAAAAAAAAAAGAAAGAAAAAAATGCTACCTGACTGGCTCATGGGCCGAGATAAGCCCGAAAAACCTAAACCGGTATTATGCGGAGGTGGATTGAAGCCTGGGGGAGGAATCCTATTTCGTTGGGCTAGGTTTGGAGGCATCATGGAGCTTCCCATGCCCAAGCTCAAACTGGAAGTTCCACTGGCCAGACTCGACGGGTCATAGAGTCCAGGGCGTGGCTGTGAAAACAGCTGCTGCTGTTGCTGCTGCGCTGTGGGTGTCGAATGCTGGTGCAGCGAATTGAAGAACATATGCGAGCTGGGCGGGTTCGGATTGGAAAAGGGGTAGTTGTTGGTACTAACATGAGCAGGATTGCCATTGGATGACTTTTCCTTCTCGAGCATCTCCGCGAGGGCCTTTTGGGTCTCGTGGAAGGGATCGAAACCTAAATCGTCGTCTCCGGGCTTGAAAAAGGAATTCGAGTTTTCTAGATTCTCTTTCTGGCTGGAAGATTCTTCAGGTTCCAAATTGGATTCGATGTGCCATGTCTGGGCGGGGCAAACGGTTCCGTCTTCGTGGGGCATCCAGTTGTGGCTCGAATGCGAATTTGCGGCGAAAAATTTGCGGTAGTCGTTCTCTACGCCTTCACTGGTACCAATCAGTGCTTCTGATGGCTGTGGAACTTTGGAAGTAGATCTACAAGCCGTTTCAGCAGCGTCTCTCAACCTGGTTAAGGATAATAAGAAAGTTTCTCAGCTTTACCATTGAAGTTTAAAGATTTTTTGACCGTACCGATCTACTTCTTCCTCTTCAGCAGCGAGGGACAAAGAAGTGGGTGAAGGTATCGAGAATCCATTGTCTAATGGGGGCGGGGGGCTCGAATGATTCGACGATGACCCTGAACCCGAAGGTGGCGACCCGGAACTGGATCGGGGACGAGTACTAGGGTTAGGAATCGTGGTATTGGACGCGGCTGGCGTAGCTCCGCCCCCACTCTTCTCCTTAATCTTACGCAGCTTCTCCTCTGTTTTTTTGTGACGGGATTTCTCTTTGAGTTCCGCCTTGCTGGTCCCTATACCTACCGAAAAGGTTTTAATATTTAGAAATAAATACCAGAAACTGTTTTTAAATTCCAGAAATGTTTCCTAGTCATTTTAGATGTGAATTTGACGAACAAGAGCCGCGTTCGACTTAAACTTAGATTAGCCAAGCTTCCTTGACTTACGCTTACAAGCGTTCGTTTTAGTCTAAACTTTGAAAGTTTACGGAAGTCGACTTGGAGAGTCTTGACTCCAAAACGAACGGTTATAAGCATAAGTTTACATTTGCCCCACCCATGGGGCGGTGCTTGTCAAAAGGAAAAAATTTACGAATTGTTCGTTTTTCGAGTACGGATTTCAAAAGCAAATTATTGTTTTGTTCTGTGGGGAAGTTAATTTCTTCTATTCTTGAATAAGTTTATAGTATTATACGGACAATTGAAGATGTGGCTGAGGAAGACCTTGACGGGAAAAGTGTTACCCATTGGCTGTTCACAACTGATGTTCGTGCTTCTTGTCCCAAAATTCAATACTTCAATGAAAAAATCGTTGATTGCCGATTAAAATAATTAAAAAACAATTAAAATATACTAAAAGTAGCGTACTCTTGAGAAGCACGTGGTCTCCCGGCATGCTCGTAATAAACAAAGGAAATAAATAAACAAGGGGGCGGGGTTAAGTTTGTCTGGGCACGTGAGTACTCGTTATAGACTTGCCTGACTTGAGACCAAAACTAAAAGTCGACTTTCAAAGTCTAAGTCGACTAGCTAAAGAAAACGCTTATAAGCCCGAAGTTTACGAAAGCGACTATGATTTGAACGTTTATCTTTAAAGATAATTAAGGCGTAAGTACCTGAGACGTTGCTGGGCAAGTTGAGACTGGTAGTACTGCCACTAGTACTACTACTGCTCGAGCTGCTCGGTACTGAAGTACACAATGTGGGCCACGCATCCCGACTGCCGCCACTTGGCGGCGAATTCGAAGGTAAGACGGGCAAACTTTGAAGCAAAGGAGGGGAACTGGAAGGTTTCCGGTTCTCCTTATTCAAGGGTACTAAATACAAAAGCTGCTCATGCAAGCTTCTCTCGTAATCCGTATGTCTCCCTTGTTGCATTTCTTCCTTGGTGAAACTAGCCGCATCATCTCCTACGGACATACAAAGGAATTGTTAACATACAATGTTATACATGTCATTTTCGTAGAATGATTGATATGGGTCCGTACCTATCTCATGGAGGTACATGCAATCAGGCTTAGGACAGCTCTGATTCTTCATAAAGTGGGAACAATACTTGGTGGTACCCAAAGAGGCTCGTATTGTTTTCCCCTCCACGGTAATGTTGTTGACAGCTTGAATAGCTCGTAAGGCATCTTCTCCTTTTATGTAAGTCACATAGGCACTGGCACTCGGACCCTAATTAAATCCACGCTCAATTAAACCCAGATTAAATTAAAAATTTTCCGGCGAATTTCACCTGATTGCCTGCGTACTGTGTGCTGTGGTTGATAACGACTTTATGGATCTTTCCAAATTTCCCGAAATATTCATGCCGTTTCAGGATCTAACGAAGTCGGATTTCAATGACAAAACTCAAAGTTAATTAGCGAAACAAGGAAAGGGTGCGAACTTACGTCTGGGTCTGCCAATCGCGAGGAAAGACCAACCACAAAGACCAAGTTTTTCTGGACGACTCGCACGTTGGCTAAATGCTTCCTGCTCTCGGTGACTTTTTGCTTCCTTTGTTGATCTTTCTGTCGTTTCTCAGCTTTAATCCGGGCCATTTCTTCGGTGCTTAGAGGCTTGAAATCCGCAGGGTTTTCTGGATACGCTTTGCGACACGCTGGACAGAGCCCATTTTCGTCAGTTCGAATACGATGCCAGCAGAAGCGACAAATCTGCCAAGGGTGTGACCACTTATAGCACTTATTTTGCGTCAGACAGAAAGGTATACCTGGTAGCCACAAGTGCAAGGAAAGAAACTCATGTCATCCATTTCCAGAGGTTCCATACACAAGGGACATTCCACAGGCTCATCTGTGCTGGTACTCAACATAGACATGGCTGGAAGCGATTGCTGACGATTCAACCAGATGAAATTTGATCAAGTAGGAGAACCTGAAAGACAAACAAGACTTGATAAGTAATGGTACTACATTGTCCCACTCCTACTAAGCAAATTAAACCTCCCAGGTGGCTGCAAGGCACTTTTGAAAGCTCTTATTTTGCTCTGAAAGCAGTCACTTGAGTTTAAAGCTAAAATAACTTTCACAATTTGAGAGGATGAGTTAAACCCCAAGCCAAGCCTTCCATTTCTAACCCACTCGATTATTATTCCTGACAACCCCAGATCACGCTCATGACATCCAACTTGGATTCGTTTAGAAGATCAAGGATCTGAAATCCTAATTTTTAAGACCGAATCCAAGCTGGAAGACCCCGACCTCAATCGGATGGAGAGCTCAATTATTGTTGCGTTGGATGATGGGAAACTTCTCTCGGAATCCCCCAACATGTCCTATTAAAATTACCTTTCCTGCTCTCTTTGTTGATTATGAATAAATCAGTGGATAAAGAGGCACAGTTTTACGTACCTTGTAAGGATTTGCGAGCACTTGAAGTTGCCTACTTTTTGTCTGGTATTTTGACTTGACCCCGGAGCTAGGGCAGGGAACGTATACACGTTAGCTAGGATTGCAATGAGAAGAGTCACTCGGAATCCTGGTAACCCATATCATTACTCACCAGAAGCGCTGTAGTCACTAAATAATACAAGCCATCTAGTGGACGAAATAAGCTACACGAAGACTTTTCAAAACTGCAAGATTTTAATAACTTCAGAAATCATAACTAGAAGACTATATTTTTCTAAAAAAAATCTTTCCAATCAACGAACACTCTTTAGATTCGTTTGCACAACTTACTATCTAGGCACTTTTTAAAAATCCTTCTACATTGTAAAAGAGGGATTTGGACGGTAAGCGAAGTTCACAAAAGACGGAATAGTTAAAATGGACAGAAATGATATACAAAAATACTGTGTCAAAAAAACACAAATTAAAAAACAGAGTAAAAAAATTTTGAAATATGGCTGCAGATCTTTTTGAGCGCTTCAACCTTTCCAATTCCATATTGCTGCACTTAACGTGGCTGTCATGACAAAAAGCGAAGCAAAAACGGATGAAGCTGCCGACTTGAAGCTAAACGTCTTAATAAACGCTTCGGAAGTGCTCCACGGATCGGAGCCATCATCGAAATACATAGGACACTGGTCTCCTATACGAAATATTCCAACGATAAGTATAAACCCGTATAAACAAGGGACGCAATTTACGTTCTCTTTCGTACTCCTGCATATTTAAAGACACGGAGGCGCCTTCTGTATAATTGAAACTCGTCACATCTTGATTAATTGTGCAATATGGTCCTAAGGCTTGCGACATCAAGATCCCTGTCAAATCCGAACGTTGGTACACCTAATTCAAAACACAATAAAAATCATAGTCCAAGAGGATAATAAATTTATATTAAAATTTTACCCAGCAACGATATTTGCTAAAAGCATCCAACTCGTCATACGTGATAAGATACGACTTGAGATTCTCTTTCCAAAACCCAACACATTTCAGTTTATAGTCGGGATCACCTAAAAAGCCATTCGTTAAAACTCATACCCATACATTGGATTAGCATGGCAAAAGCATTGCAAAAGCGGGGGGTAAATGGATACAGGAGGTTTAAAAGCGCAAATGATTAACAAAGCGACTATGCATTAAAAGCGTAAAAGCATAAAAACATTGATTGGTAAACTCTACTGTAAATGTCCACCGGTCGCCCTTTGTAATCCACAGACAAGCAGTAGTTTTCATCAATCCAAATTTCCTTTTGTTCGTGATCGCAGACGGAAAAGTCTGAGATATTTTCCTTACAGTACACGTCTGGGCGAGGGGACTCGGTAATCCCGCCCAAGATACGCGTCTCAAAAGGGATATCCCCTTGCTGTTCGAACCGGAATTTGCCAGCGACTGGACAGCGAATGGGAACGGGATCCTTAGCTGTGAAAGGGTATATAAATAGACACTATGAATCAATAACGTCGCTTTCTTCTCTTATCAATCCGTTTGTCGCCTTCTGGTTTCCTTTGGTACCTTGAACCTGTTGTTTGGGGGATGAAGAAGAGAAGAAGGGGAAGGAAGAAGAAGGGAAACGAAACTGTTCTGATCCCTCTTACTGTAAATGTCAAGTGGCCGCCCGTACATGTCCACAGAAACGCAATGTTCGGTATCAATCATCAACTCCTTTTGTTCGGGGTCGCAAACCGAAATCCTTGATATGCTTTGATAGCAACTAACGCTGGGACGTGGCGAATCAGTTATACCACCGTAAATACGCGTTTCAAAAGGCGTGTACCCAATTTGTTGGAAACTGAAGAAGCCTGCCACGGGACACCGTACTGGCTCGGGTTCTTTCGCTTAAACGCGATAATTAATTGACACGTAGATTAACTCGATATTTAAATAATTAATTCGCGAGGACAATTAAATAATAAGGCATCAAAGAAGATTGAAACTGATTATTTACCTAATAGTAAATCGTACTTCCATTGTTGTTTGCCAGGAAACTGCACCCAGGAGCAAACGGTATGGAAATCGTCCTTAATAAGTGCAATGCCTTTGCGGTAGCGAATGATGTTATGATGTCGAGGTACGAAATCGAAGCAGACGAAATCTTTTTGGCTGGAAAAGGGAGGAAAAAGGTATGTTAATTTGTGTTTATTCGCCGTATTAATGTATTAATATTTTATTGTTTTTACCAGCCATCAACGTTCTGGCGCGTCATGAGGATTCTCGAGTCTCTTGTTTCTTTGCAAACGTAGACTGTTTGGCGATACCTGCCCTCATCTGGATACCAGGTTTCAATTATGTGAGTTTGGTTGATAAAAACGTCCGCGTCAATGTTGGCTGTGTTGATCCAATAGCCTGAGAAATTGCTAGGTAGATTGCAGCCTGGGGTCACGATCTCCGATTTCACTAGATAAAAATAAGCAATTTAAACTTTTCCGTACAATGCCCCAAGATTACGATCGCTTTTACCTGGGTTCAGACGATAACGTTCTGGACTTTCTTCAGGAGACTTTAAAGTGTTGCACTCGGGGGTGATGGAACCTCCCATGTACAAGTCGTCGTCACGATTCTTGAGGAAGCAACGAAACTTTTCGTCTTTACGAGATTCTTTGGTGTTGGCTACAGCAAAGAAGTGGTTTTTGCCCACGAACCAATCACCCAAACAACTGAACTCCACGTCTGACCGAGAAGAAAAGAGCACGCAAGTTAAACACAATTGAATTTGAAGCCGGGGGATAGTTTTGGGACTTCAAGGACAACTTACTTCCATCAAAAGTTTCCGACATGCCTTGGCATTTACGGTAAGTAATGTTGAATTTCTGATTGGTGATCAAGAACTGAGATCCTGCAGTTTGACAGGAATGAATGTAAGCATCAGGGTTATTGCACTCGCCAGTGAAACGGAATCGGTTTTGATAAGCGAAATTCCAGACGCCTTCCAAGCCAGAGCGGCAATTAACTGGTACGAAATTTTCAGCAAACAAGGTAATGAGCTGCTGGTCGGGGTTTATGCCGCTGCAGATGTCTTCCAAGTTAGGGACTTTGCCAGATCGGATATTTTTGCACCCCGCTGAAAGATAAAACAAGCACGTTAGTTTATATAAAGAAGTAGAAGTGTGTAAGAATAAGAATTTACATTCAATCTTGTCCAGGATGTTAACAGTGCGAACGAAGAATTGAACGCAGTGATAACAATTCGTGTTTGCCTCATGGAAAAGGAAGGAGAAGTTGACATGGAGATGGTTCTGTGATTCTAAGCAATGGCCTCTTCCAGACATGGAATCTGCGTTAATCTCTGTGTTACCGTACTCGCCATTTTCCCGGTAAAACCAGGACCCTCGCACTATATTTGGTATATGGCATTGCTCATCCTTCGCTTGACCACCTGTATGTGTAAGTATCAGATCGAGAAGTTACAAGTAAGTGGATTTTATGGCGGATATGGTCTTACCTGGAATGTTGCTCAACAGGAAACACAAGACAGAACAAATCCAGCAGATAATACTTGCTAATTTCATTATGAATTGCAAGTATAGCGGTTTTAAAAGAAACTAAAACATAAATAAAGCGTCACACCCAGTTCAAAGAATGATATTTACAGGGAGGGCGCTTTCTAGGAGCAAAAATTTCGAAGGAGAAGAAAAGAAATCGTTATGGAACCCTAGCGGGCGAAGTTTATAACACGAAAAGTATCAAAATATCGTCTAAAAGGAAATTGTTCGTGAAGTTTGGATTGTAGTTCGATCCAGAATTGGCAATATCTTACATTAGAAAGCGATACGCAATGCGCAGTTGAGAACGGGGAACTCCTTTTTGTTTTGATCTTCCGACTCTTCAGCAATTTAGCGTTGTAAGATATTACGCTTGTTTCGGATAGCAAGGAGAGATTTAGAAGATACAAAATGGAGTTTTCCAAGCGTTCTTTCTCGCTTTTTCGGTATCTGATTGCTGGATTTGTGTTGTTCTTAGTATTTGGCCAAGGTCAATCAGGTGAGTCATGCCGGAAACTCCATTTCATTTCAAGCGTACTGCAATCTGTCTCGTTTTATATTTAATATTAATTTAAACAAAAATAACGTTAAATGTTACGAGCTATGTTGTAACTTTTTTTCAATATTTATTTCTTTATTTACAGAAACGTGCACTGAGAAAAGTGGCTTTTTCAAAACAAATGAATACTTTACTTGTCCTCGACCTGGTGATTCCTCCGATTACAGGCATTGCTGTGTAAAGGACAATGAAATGAAATGTTGTTATAATCCTTTGGGCCTGAATGATGATGACGTCGAGCTGCTAGAGAAGAAGTACGTAAACCTTCCTCAAAAATTGGGAAATTATTTCTATCCCCGAAATCCTTTTTAATTTAGCATTGGAAGCATTGTTGCTGTATTCGTTGGAGTGATTGGATTTATAATCGTCGCTTGTTTAGTATGCTGCTGCGTCTGTCCCTGTTGTCTCTTGTATAAGCGCCGCCAGGGTGGAGCAATTTACCATTGTAACTCTACCTTATATAAATCGTTTCTCAAGTAACCAAGATATTCTGATCCCCAGCAACTCAAGCTGCTCAGTCTGCTACTGTGACCGTGGTGCCTGCCGGTGGGTCGTACCCCCTGCAATCCAATTACCCTCCTCAGCCCGGCTACCCTGCAGCCCAGTATAACTACCCCCCAGCACAGCCAGGTTACCCTCCAGCACAGCCAAGTTACGGATATGAGCCCCAAGGTAACGCCCCGCCCCCCGGTTTCGCTCAACAGCAGTCGTATCCCGCCTACCAGCCATTAAACCGTAATAAAACTATAATGTCTAGTCGAAAAAGAGCTAAATTCGATTTTTTTCTTGAAATAGAGAACCAGCCTTCTCCTGCTAACGATGCGTACCAAAAGGCGCCTCCTTACAACCCAAATTACTAGCTGAAGAATTACGGCATTTTTTTTTCGGCTACTCTACTGTTAAATCTCATGTTGACCGATTAGCGAAGAAGTGAGATTGTGTCAACTACATTGACTACCATTTACTGCTTACGTTACAAAGATCTGTTTCTGCGCTATTTTTATTATTCTTACGTATACTATCTTATAATCAGAAATTGGTCTCTCTCAAGTGCAACATTAATCGATTTCCACAGACTTGTAATAAAAAAAAGACAATACAGATTCATGGAAAAGAGAGAGGAATATAACAAGGGTTTAAACATGGAATGACTCCTTTCCTAACTTTCCACCTAATGATTGGTTAGGGCAGTGAAAGGCGAACCATGACAAAGTCTTTGTGTAAGGGAGAGGACGACTATACACTGAAAATGGAATATCGGAAATCCCAATGAATACAAATAATGAAACCGTAGCTATACTTGTGGCAACTGACAAGAGCTTTCACAGCAACTGTTCGACCATAAACGACAAAACAGCAACACAGATTTGGAGTTACAGGGAGTCAAATTCCGTTCACTGTTTACTAAATTAAGAATAATTCCTTCCAATGTTGATGCGAAAAATTTTCTGCTTCAAGGTGCTTTAAACTATGCAGATAATAAGAAAAATTGCTCAACCTTGGGGTACAAAAGGTTGAAATTTTATTTCAAGTCAAGCGGCATACGTCGTGGCGAAGCGGAAGTCGAAATCCCTATTTCAAATTTTTTTTAAATACGTTATTAAAGTGAACAATTTCAAACAAAATTAACGTACCTGGAGTATAAACGGGTTGGTCTCCCAGATTTAACGAAGTGGTTTCATTGGGGTTCGTCGGACCGGGCATGGGGATAGCTGCCGATGAAGTATTCGCAGAATTGCTCGGTTCTACAACAATTGGCGAATTCGGCCGTTCCTCTTCATCGCTGCTGTACTCTTCCTACAAGGACAAATAACTAGTTATAAACATTCAAGTTGTATAGTATGGTTTGAAAGAATTCAATTATGTTTTATAAATCACTGTCAAACTTAACAGCGTGACAAATAATTCGTTTGAGGTAAATTAAATTAAAGTTGCAAGAAAAAACAACACCAAATACTGTGCAATGTGCCATGCGTTAATCCAAAAACTCAAATGGCTGTAATACTTGGTGTGTGTGCAACAACTTCGGTCAAAAAGGGACTTGGGAGGATGACAAGGTCAATTTGGCTCAATTTACCTTTTCAGCGTTTGAACCGCTGGAAGTTGGTTGCTGCGTTACGACTTCTTCTGGGTCAGAAGGACCAGCTGGGGCTTGGTCTCCCTAAAAGGAGGGGTAAAGGAACGTAACAGGGGTGAGGGAGTAATGGGTGCCACCCAGGAAAGGAATTGGGATCAAACGGGAAGAATAACAAAATTAGGAACTAATATAAAACCAGACACATAAAGCAGGAAAAAAACAGGTTTTAAAAGAAAGCAGACAGAAATAGCCCTACATTTATCCCCAAACCAAGAAACTGAGCAAGGAAGCGTAGTTAAAAAGTGCATACCGGATTCAGGAAAAGGTAAAGAAGACTTAGTTTACAGATATACGTACATTCAAGTTATGATAATCCCCGCTTTCTTCTGGAGGCCGAGGTTTGCATTTGCCACAGCAGAAATTAAAGCAGCAGCATAAACAGCAGCAGAAGTAGCAGCCTGTAATCACACCACAGAAGACGAACAACGCCTAGAAAAGAAACGAATGATTAGATATAATCTTGAGATTCAGCACGGGAATTTACTTTGCACCAACCAGATGTGACTAGGAAATAAGTATTAACGTTTTCTTCGCCAAACTGCTCTGCAATGTAGAGGCCCAAAGACCCGTAATTATCGTAAATGTTACGCTTGGTGCTGTCACTGAGTATTGAGTTGGCTCGATTGATTTCCTTAAACTATGGACAACGAAAAAACAATTAGAAATTTTTCAACTTCCTTTTTGATTTCATCTTCTTTCATGCTTCAAATGGGAACTATATACAAAGCTTGCCAGGTGCGTCTACCTTTTCGGATGCTTCAGGGTTGTCAGGATTTTTGTCCGGATGATATTTCAGTGCTAATTTCCTGTATGATTTCTTGATATCATCTGCAGTAGATGTCTTGGGTACACCCAATGACACATAAAGGGAGTCCCCCGAAGTCCTATGAAACAAAATGGAAGGTCTGAGCTACGTATACCGTATACATATTAAATATTAGTTTTATTTAATTATAGGAAACAGGAAAGGAGTGAATCTGAATGTAGTAATGGAATCTTTACTGATAAGCGAAGGACAGTGAGCTTGTGTTAATTAAGGATAGTTTGGTAAAAAGATGACAAAGTTAATAAACTAAAGTAAGGTTACAAAGTAACTTACGACAATTTCCTTTTATCCATCTGTATTTACTGATTTTTCACTCTTATGTTATTCCGGTTAACCCCTGCAGCTAAACCGGTCTGATCATAAAAAGAGGGCAAGCTTTTCAAATACTTAACCGGCAAATACAGACAGCAGCGCCTCTATGGAAGACTGGAAGAAAGTCTAATTTTTACTAAAGAGTTTAAAATAGGCATATATTATATATTCGCTTCAAATAAGCATTTTTATGCTTTCAAATATTTTTTACTGAATAATTTGTATTTTAGATGTGCATTTAAAGGGGATCATACAATGTTTCAAATTTCAAAAATGCAAATAATTTGAAAGATTGACCAAGGGTCGCTTTCTACTGGCATGCGTTTTGGAGATGTTTCATTACAAAAGAGCAAAATGGTGAGTGTACGATTAAATTTAAAAAGACGAAGGCAAAACAAAACGTAAGTTTCACTGAACTGATTCCTTATTATTAATAATATAGCAATCGCCCAAAAAACACAGAAACAAATAAATTATGGAAATTTGCAATCCTCCGTTTACATTGTAAGATATGCTTTTTCAGGTTATACATACATTAATTATCCTTCGCGGTATACATAAAAATATTAGCGCTGTAAGATACACATTTGGTTAAATTTTTAAGCTAGATATACTAGCGAACTCATTATTATAAATATTTGCGTAAGCCACAAGTATTAGCGTGGACGAATAACAACTTTGTAAGGCATAGGCATTCCAGCAAATCCTCCTGGTGGTCCTTCCAAACTAACATTTTTACTCTCAGGAGCCAAAGTAAACTCAAATTGCTGCAGAAAATACGTCAAGAAAACAAATAATCCCATGCGGGCAAAATGTATCCCAATGCACTGTCTCTTTCCTACACAAAAACCATAACATTAAATTATTATCCTACGTTAATAGTAAATTATACGCACCAACTAGAAAGGGCATAAATCCTTCGGGTGGCATAGCCAAATCTCCTTCTTTATTTAAGAAATGTTCTGGGTAAAACTCTTCCGGTTTGGCCCAGTATTTGGGATCTCGGTGAACCCGTCTTAGAAATGGTATAATCAGTGTCTCCTATAAAGTATCAGAATATAAAGTAGTATATATTATTGTTCAGTATTTCAAACTTTAAGATTGATTTGCATATATCCCTTAACATATTTATAATTACTCGAGGAATTATGTAGCCGCCAAGTTCAATGTCCGATTCAGTATAATGAAAAACTCCAAAAGGTGCTATATCAGCAAACCGTTGTACGTCGTGAATTACAGCTTCCGTGTATGGCATCCTAAAAATTTTATAAATGTCGTTCTACCTTAAATTTTTTAAATGTATAATTAAATACCTGGGGCGGTCATCTAGACACGGAGTTCGTTCTCTGCCTACGATGCGGTCAATTTCTTTCCGTACCCTTTCTTGAACTTCGGGATACTTGGACAGAAGTAAAATAGCCCAGCGGAGTGTAATAGCGGTGGTTTCGCCTCCCGATGCAAATAAATCTCTGATCGAAACAATCAACTGTGTATCTACAAAATTTAAAATAACTTCTGAAAGTAGTATTTCTTATATTCTGATTCTCACGTGTAAATGTAGTGTCAGGTTTGGTCTGCTTTTGCATTTCTACCAAGAAATAGTCAATATAGTCGCGAATATTTTCTGGGTTCAGTGTGATTTCGTGCTCTTTGATTTCCCTCTAGTAAAACTGTTGTTAATAATAATTCAAGGTCAGTTTTAGCTACACAAGTTACCTCCACATAAGATTCCAAGTTAAGAACCGTCTTTTTCAGAGTATCCATGCCTATGAGGCTGTCTGGCAAGCACTTTGAAAGCCAAGGGAGAAAGCCTAGAACTCCCAGTCGGGAAATCATACTCACAATGCAATCCAGGTTTTCCATCAGGCCCAGGAAAAACGGATCACCGTATTTCATGCGTTTGCCGGCTACCATTGCCCACAGCGTGTTTATCGTACTGATATTCAAATCCAAGCTCAGATCCATTGGCTGACCGGCTTTGGCAAGGAAAACTTCGCTCATGGCTTTGGCTTCTTGAATCATGTGCTCTTCCATAACTGATTTGCCCATACCCAAATCCTGTAAATGTCTCGATGCGAAACGACGATGCTCATGCCATAAACGTCCACTCGGGCTTAGTAAACCTGAACAGTTACATCTTAGAACTATGGTTACTACTGTAATTTAAATGGATGGATATATAAGACATGTCTACTCTACCATGGCCGCCGCGGCTAAGCTCCTCGAAGATGATGAAAGGTGGCCGATTGGTGACGGTTCGCGCCTGGAAAGCTTGCTTTATCAGGTCGTAATCCGCAATAACAACAGTAGACCAAGAACCAAGTTGCAGGCTAAACACAGGGCCATAGCGTTGGCGTAGTTTTTCGATACTCTTGTGTAGGTAACCGGCGTCCAAGAACGGCATGTAACCCAACAAAGGCAGACCAATGGGACCTTTTCAAGGGAAAAAAATTAATATCGAAAATTGAACCTGCAAACTTAATATCGTGCTCTCTAAATTAAAACTGCACTCTATTATCCATCCACTTTCTTTTTTGACAAAACATTAGACTTGTATTACAACGCCCCGAAATTAGTGTGTGTCAACAATAAAGGAACGGGGGACAGAGGAATCTATTCAGGAGTTTTTAAAAAAATAAATTTCAGGAAATTTATTTGTCTTATTCGAGCTATATTGCACTCCGCGAATTGTTCTTCTGCTCGTCGTTTAATTAAACTACGTGCATATTAATTAATTAAACTACTTCGCTCATTTTTAGTGTTCTCTTCTCTTTTCACTTAAAAATTACAAATAAGCTACACAATCTTCCGGTCTGCCATGTCAATGTCTCTCAGTGTTGCTTTTTTTCTCAGTGTTGCTTTTTAGTTTCCGAAAAAATAAATAATAAATAAATTGGCCTTCCTTTGCAATTGTTGAGAAAAGTTTTCACTAAAAAATTCGTTTTCAATTTCAAAAACACGTTTCTCCCTTTTGAACACTCGTGCAGAAATTCATTCTTACAAGCTAATGAATAAAGCTATAATAACTAAGGTATACGAAATACGGTTAGTTTTACGTAGAATCTTTCGCTTTAACATTATCTCTTTTACCTGGAGGTGTGTTTCGCTTATTCTTCCAAGACAACACTGAATACAAGAAAACCACCACAAAAATCAACAACGGAAGCATTGTTCGCCAGTAAAAATTGGATTATGACTTCTTCAACGACGTAACTTCTTTAAGTAAAGCGTAAATCTACCCATTCTGGCGGCTTTTATAGTGGAACTTTTACCGTCGAAGGATGGCAAAAGGGAGTTATCTACAAGAAAAGCGTCGCGATAATCCCTCACCTGTCTACTCTCAAGAGACAAGCCCTTTAAATCCGTGTTTGCTTATTTCCGTAGCTCTCTGACCTCTCGTAATTCCCAGCTCCGTAGGTCACAATCTTAACCTTTCTCCGGGAAGTATACAAGGTCAGGTATGCAAGGCCGTCCGATAGCAGGTCTAGGGTCAATCATCTGTTCCCTGCCACGATGGACACCTCGGAAGGAGACCCAACGGCGCTTTCGCTCCTCTCTGAGGGATATCCCTGTGTGAACAGATCGACTCGGCCCGCACCACGGTAGGATCGGTACAAGCTCAACGATGCCCTCTCCATCCTTATATTTTTCTTCCTCTCCATTCGTACTTACTCCTTTCTCATTTTCTACATGATTTTCTACCTTTTGGAACTTGGGTGCTGTTCGCGGTTCCCCAGCCATCGGGTTCCAAAGCGTAGCCGGAGGCAATGCGGTCCTCTACGAATTGGCTGCGCCTTGGGGACCCGGATTAGCCAAACCTTGAAGAATTCCTCGCGATGCTCAGAGATAAAAACAATCATATTTACGTTTAAAGGTTTGTTGGCCTTCATCTTTTCAATTGTAACTCGCTGGCAGACACGTGTGGAGCTATTACGATAAATTGGATAAACGACGTTAAACAATTCCAATAAAGTAATATATTTCTACAAATGCATTGTGTACTTGCGAAGACTACTTCGCCCCGGAAACTTACCGTATATATTGGCATAATAATGGGGTACACAAAACATGTGAAAGACAAAAGAATTAGCGTGGTAGAATAACAACTTTGTAAGGCATAGGCATTCCAGCAAATCCTCCAGGTGGTCCTTCTAAACTAACATTTTGACTCTCAGGAGCCAAAGCAAACTCAAATTGCTGTAAAAAACACGTCAAGAAAATAAATAATCCCATGCGGGCAAAATTTTCCCCAATGCACTGTCTTTTTCCTACACAAACAAATTAACTTTAAATGTCTATCCTATGTTAGTTATCTTGTATATGCACCAATTAGAAATGGCATAAATCCTTCGGGTGGCATAACCAAATCTCCCTCTTTATTTAAAAAATGTTCTGGGTAAAACTCTTCTGGTTTGGCCCAGTATTTGGGATCTCGGTGAACCCGCCTTACAAACGGTATAATCACTGTCTCCTAAAATGTCCCGAAATGTATAGCAGAAGTATAGATCAATATTTCAAACTTAAAGAAATATAAATTTAAGACTGCTTTTCGTATATCTCCTATGTAATATATTTTAAGTACTTGAGGAATTATGTAGCCGCCAAGTTCAATGTCCGATTCAGTATAATGAAACACTCCAAAAGGCGCTATATCAGCAAACCTTTGCACTTCGTGAATTACAGCTTCCGTGTATGGCATCCTAACAATTTTATATATATTGTTATGCCTTAATTTTTGCAAACTTATAATTAAATACCTGGAGCGGTCATCAAGACACGGAGTTCGTTCTCTGCCCACGATTTGGTCAATTTCTTCCCGTACCTTGTCTTGAACTTCGGGATACTTGGACAGGAGCAAAATAGCCCAGCGGAGTGTAATAGAGGGGGTTTCACTTCCCGTTGCAAATAAATCTCTAATCGAAACAACTAACTGTGTATCTACAATAGTTAAAGAATTTTCGTAAAGTGTTATTTCTTATTTTATGGTTCCCACATGTGAATGTAGTGTCAGGTTCGGTCTGCTTTTGCATTTCTACCAAGAAATAGTCAATATAGTCACGAATATTTTCAGGATTTAGTGTGCTTTCATGCTCTTTGATTTCTCTCTGTAGTGAAACACTATATTGTTAATAATAATGAAAGATTTGTTTAAGCCACAGCAGTTACCTCCACGTAAGCTTCCAAGTTAAGAACTGTCTGCTTCAGAGTATCCATGCCAATCAGGCTGTCTGGCAAGCACTTTGAAAGCCAAGGGAGAAAGCCTAGAATTCCAAGTCGAGTAACCATACTCACAATGAAATCCAGGTTTTTCATCAGGCCCAGGAAAAATGGATCATCGTATTTCATGCGTTTGCCGGCTACTAGAGCCCATAGCGTGTTTACCGCACTGATATTCAAATCAAAGCTCAGATCCATAGGCTGGCCGGCTTTGGCTAGGAAAACTTCGCTCATGGCTTTGGCCTCTTGAATCACGTGTTCTTCCATACATGATTTGCCCATACCCAATTCCTGTAAATGTCTCGATGCGAAACGACGATGCTCATGCCATAAACGTCCACTCGAGGTTACTAAACCTAAACAGTTACATCTTATAATTATATGGTTACTTCTCTAACTTGTATGGATGGATATATAAGATATTTCTGCTCTACCATGGCCACCGCGGCTAAGTTCCTCGAAGATGACGAAAGGTGGCCGATTGGTGACAGTTTGCTTCCGGAAAGCTTGCTTAATTAGGTTGTAATCCGCAATAACAACAGTAGACCAAGAACCGAGTTGCAGACTAAACACAGAGCCATAGCGTTGGCGTAGTTTTTCGATACTCTTGTGTAGGTAACCGGCGTCCAAGAACGGCATGTACCCCAACAAGGGCAGACCAATGGGACCTTTTCGACCGCAAAAATACATAAATGTAGTCTACGACTACCTTGCTCTCGAAATTATTGCTGCTAAATTTATTTCACTCTTTTTTGCACTTCTATTATCCATCCACTTATTATTTGTTTGCATAAAACGAAAACACTTTTATTGCATGCCTGGAAATTAGCGTATAAACCGTATATGTTAACAATAAAACATAAGTGACGAAAATAAGTGACATAAGTGACGAATAAAACAGAGTGACGAAAAGCAAACTATTCAGAAGTGTTTTTAAAATTTCTTTTACATAAAAATATGTTGTTACTTAAACTAATTTGGACTCAGCCAACTGTTTTCTTCTGCTCGCAAATTCATGGAACTTGTTGCATATATAACTATAATTAAACTACTTCGTTGTCGTTTCTTGCTGCTACAATCTCGAACTCATCTAATTCAATCTCAGTTACTGTAATTGTCTTTCTCATCTTCCGGTCTGCCACGTCGATGTCTGCTGTGTTTCTAATTTGACAAGCTTAATAATAATAATAATAAATAAATAGATCTTTGTTTGCAATTGTTGATTTAGTCTTGGATTCGCCTACAAAGTTTTTACACAAAAAATTATTTCAATATCAAAATACACGTTTTTTCCTTTACGAACCCAAGTGGCTACATCTTTTTGTGTCAAAATACATTCTAACAGTACATTGCAGATATTGTTATAATAAACATTATAAACATTGTTACAGTATAAAAATTGATATTGCAGTATAAACATTGTTACTAGTGAATACAGTTACATAACTGAGTTATGCGAAATACGGTTAGTTTTACGTAGAATCTTTCTCTTTCACTTTCTCTCTTTTACCTGGAGGTGTGTTTCGCTTTTTCGTCCAATACAGCATTGAACCCAAGAAAGCCACCATACAAATCAACAATGGAAGCATTGTTCGTTAGTAAGAACTGGACTAGGACTTCTTCAAGGACCTTAAATTTCGCGTAAAATTTACCCACACTGACGGCTCCTATAGAAACATTCATACTATGCTCATACGTCTTTTCGCCTTCACCTTTTCAATTGTAGCTCACTTGGCAGGTACAGGTATATAGCTATAATAAAAACTTAATAGTGTAAACGAAAGTGACGTAAACAATTCAAATAAAGTAATTATGTTTATGTGAGTGCATTGTTTGCTTAACAGACGCCATGATTATATTAGCCTGGAGGCTTACCGTATACATTGACACAATAACGGGGCTTACAAATTATAAAACTGGAGCAAACAATTTATACTGCATTAAAAAGTTCTGTACGGAACTAAAAACGAAATTTCAATTGGAGATAGTTATTTAAAATTGCTGTTGAACGAAATAAAAGTTTTACAGCGGAAAGAATTTTGAGTTCTGGTAGATTAGGAATGCTTACTAGGGGTACGATGGTCAATCCATAGTACCCACAGATCCTCTTGAGACCAAGAAAGTAGGTCCAAAACTCTTACCTCTGTTACCCTAATGTGATACCTATATGGTGTGATCATCATGTGATCATCTTTGATATGTTCGTAGTTAGCGTGGTTGAATGACAACTTTGTATGGGAAAGGTATTCCAGCAAGTCCACCGGGTTGTCCTTCCAAACTAACATTTGCGCTTTCAGGGGCTAAATCAAATTGAAATTGCTGTAGAAAGTTGGTTAGAAAATTTTCCGTTTACATTGTAAGATGCTTTTTCAGGTTAAACATACGTTAATTATCTTTCTTCGCGGTATACATAAACATATTAGCTCTATTAGACACATATTTGGTTAAATTTTTAAGCTAGAGATACTAGCGAACTCATTATTATAGATATGTGTGTAAGCCACAAGTATTACCGTGGTCGAATAACAACTTTGTAAGGAATAGGCATTCCAGCAAATCCTCCTGGTGGTCCTTGCAAACTAACATTTTGACTCTCAGGAGCCAAAGTAAACTCGAATTGCTGTAGAAAACACGTCAAGAAAATAAATAGTCCCATGCGGGCAAAATTTTCCCCAATGCACTGCCTCTTTCCTACACAAACAATTTAACTTTAAATGTCTATCCTATGTTAGTTATCTTGTATATGCACCAATTAGAAATGGCATAAATCCTTCGGGTGGCATAGCCAAATCTCCTTCTTTATTTAAGAAATGTTCTGGGTAAAACTCTTCTGGTTTGGCCCAGTATTTGGGATCTCGGTGAACCCGCCTTACAAACGGTATAATCAGTGTCTCCTAAAATGTCGCGAAATATATAGTAGAAGTATAAATCAGTATTTCAAACTTAAATAAATGGAAATTTAAGCCTGCTTTTTATATATCCCATATTTAATATATTTTAAGTACTTGAGGAATTATGTAGCCGCCAAGTTCAATATCCGATTCAGTATATTGAAACACTCCAAAAGGTGCTATATCAGCAAACCTTTGCACTTCGTGAATTACAGCTTCCGTGTATGGCATCCTAACAAGTGTATATACATTGTTACACCATACATGTTTTTTTTAAATATAATTAAATACCTGGAGCGGTCATCAAGACACGGAGTTCGTTCTCTGCCCACGATTTGGTCAATTTCTTCCCGTACCTTGTCTTGAACCTCGGGATACTTGGACAGTAGCAAAATAGTCCAACGGAGTGTAATAGCGGTGGTTTCACCTCCCGTTGCAAATAAATCTCTGATCGAAACAACTAACTGTGCATCTACAATAGTTAAAGAATTTTCGTAAAGTGTTATTTCTTATTTTATGGTTCCCACGTGTGAATGTAGAGTCAGGTTCGGTCTGTTTTTGCATTTCTACCAAGAAATAGTCAATATAGTCGCGAATATTTTCTGGATTTAGTGTGCTTTCATGCTCTTTGATTTCCCTCTAGTGAAACCATATTATTCATAATTATGAAAGATCTGTTTAAGCTTCAGCAGTTACCTCTACATAAGCTTCCAAGTTAAGAACAGTCTGTTTTAGAGTATCCATGCCAATCAGGCTGTCTGGCAAGCACTTTGAAAGCCAAGGGAGAAAGCCTAGAATTCCAAGTCGAGTAACCATACTCACAATGAAATCCATGTTTTTCATCAGGCCCAGGAAAAATGGATCATCGTATTTCATGCGTTTGCCGGCTACCATAGCCCACAGCGTGTTTACCGTACTGATATTCAAATCGAAGCTCAGATCCATAGGCTGGCCGGCTTTGGCTAGGAAAACTTCGCTCATGGCTTTGGCCTCTTGAATCACATGATCTTCCATACATGATTTGCCCATACCCAAATCCTGTAAATGTCTCGATGCGAAACGACGGTGTTCATGCCATAAACGTCCACTCGATGTTACTAAACCTAAACAGTTACATCTTAGAACTATGGTTACTTCTCTAACTTGTATGGATGGATATATAAGAAATTTCTGCTTTACCATGGCCACCGCGGCTAAGCTCCTCGAAGATGATGAAAGGTGGCCGATTGGTGACAGTTTGCTTCTGGAAAGCTTGCTTAATTAGGTTGTAATCCGCAATGACAACAGTAGACCAAGAACCGAGTTGCAGGCTATATACAGGGCCATAGCGTTGGCGTAGTTTTTCGATACTCTTGTGTAGGTAACCGGCGTCCAAGAACGGCATGTACCCCAGCAAGGGCAGACCAATGGGACCTTTTCGACCGCAAAAATACATAAATGTAGTCTACGACTATCTTGCTCTCTAAATTATTGCTGCTAAATTTATGGCACTCCTTTTTGCACTTCTATTATCCATCCACTTATTATTTGTTTGCATAAAACGAAGGGACTTGTATTACAATGCCTGGAAATTAGCGTCTAAATCATTTACTTTACCAATAACTGAGTTATACGAAATACGGTTAGTTTTACGTAGAATCTTTCTTTCTTTTACCTGGAGGTGTGTTTCGCTGTTTCGTCCAATACAGCAACGATCTCAAGAAAGCCACCATACAAATCAACAATGAAAGCATTTTTCGTTAATAAAAACTAGATTAGGACTTCTTCAAAGACCTTAAGTTAAGCGTAAAATTTACCCACACTGACGACTCCTATAGAAACATTCATACTACGTTCGTACGTCTTTTCGCCTTCTCCTTTTCAATTGTAGCTCACTTGGCATATACAGTATAGAGCTATAAAAAATTAATAATGTAAACGAAAGTGACGTAAGCAATTCAAATAAAGTAATTATGTTTCTGTGAGTGTATTGTTTGCTTAACTGACGCCATGATAATATTAGCCTGGAGGCTTACCGTATACTTTGACACAATAACGGGGCTCACAAATTATAAAACTGGAGCAAACAATTTATACTGCATTAAAAAGTTCTGTACGGAACTAAAAACGTAATTTCAATTGAAGATAGTTATTTAAAATTGCTGTTGAACGAAATAAAAGTTTTACGGCGGAAAGAATTTTGAGTTTGAGTGCTACAAAATACGTGAAGTGAATGTATATTGCGAACAAAATTATGATGGCGAAGGAAAAACTTGCCAGTTCCACTGAACATATTAATTACATATTTTTTGCTGCAAAAACGCAACTTAAATAAATTTGTTAGTTAGTGATACAGTCGCATTTTAGAACATCGTCATCACAGTATATATTACACAGTAGGATTACAAAGGTATCATCCAACGAAAAGGATTTGGGACCAACTTTCTCAATCCCAAGAGTAGATTCAGGTCAAATTCCAGAATATCAAAAATAATATCCTTTCCATTCTCAAACCTCCCAGTACAGTTTAAAAAATGTAACGACGGTTTACAAAGCGCAATGCGATCGGATCTTACGTAGTTCGAAAACTCCCTACAATAGCCAAAAGAAAGGCTGGCAATCCCCAATTTTGTGAATGTTTTCTTCTCATCTCGAACCCTTCTTTTCTGGTAGATTAGGAATGCTTACTTGGGGGTACGATGGTCAATCCATAGTACCCACAGATCCTCTTGAGACCGAGAAAGTAGGTCCAAAACTCTTACCTCTGTTATCCTAATGTGAAACCTATATGGTGTGATCATCATGTGATCATCTTTGATATATTCGTATAAGTTAACGTGGTTGAATGACAACTTTGTATGGGAAAGGTATTCCAGCAAGTCCACCGGGTTGTCCTTCCAAACTAACATTCGCGCTCTCAGGGGCTAATTCAAATTGAAATTGCTGTAGGAAGTTGGTTAGAAAAAGAAATAGCCCCATGCGGGCCACATTATCCCCAATGCACTGTCTCTTCCCTAAATGTAAAAAAAAATACGATTAAATATTACGTCTTATCCGACGTTAATTATTTATGTACGCACCCACTAGAAACGGCATAAATCCCGCAGTGGGAAGAGTAAATTCTCCATTTTGGTTTAAAAAATGTTCTGGGTAAAATTCATCTGGTTTGGACCAGTATTTGGAATCTCGGTGAACCCTCCTCAAGAACGGAATTATTAGCGTCCCCTGTACAACGTTCCAAAGTATTACTGTTATTACTAGTACGCGATACGTATTAAAAGCAATAAAAATTCAGCGATTATTTTTTTAAAATCGCCTATTTATGAATGCAATATTACAATGTAATTACTTGTGGAATTGTGAAGCCGCCGAGTTCGACATCGGCGCTTGTGTAATGGAAAACTCCAAAAGGCGCTATGTCAGCGAACCTTTGCACTTCGTGCAGTACAGCATCCGTGTAAGGCATACTAACGATTGTATGACACGTTTTAATTACTTTAATGGTTTCTGAAACTAAATTACTTGGACCGGTCGTCTAAACATGGAGCTCGTTCCCTGCCCACAATTTCGTCAAGTTCTTGGTGCAGCCTTTCCTGCACCTCAGGAAATTTGGACAAGATCAAAATAGTCCAACGCAGTGTCAACGTGGTGGTTTCACCTCCTGCCGCAAATAAGTCTCTGATGGAAACGATCAATTGGGTATCTACAAAAAACCGTATAGTGTTTTGGACAAAGAAGTGTATAATTCGGTGTCGCTCACATGTAAATGTAGTATCAGGTTTGGTCTGCTTTTGCATTGCTACCAGGAAGTAATCAATATAGTCGCGAATGTTTTCTGGGTTAAGTGTGTTTTCGTGCTCTTTGATTACTTTCTATTACAAACTGCAGTTAATATAAAAGTTACCAGGTCGATTGAGTGACGTAAAACTATACCTCCACATACGCTTCCAAGTTTAAAACAGTGTTTTTTAGCGTATCTCTGCCTATGAGGCTGTTTGGCAAGTATTTTGCAAGCCAAGGGAGAAAGCCAAGAACTCCCATCTGAGATATCGTAGTCACAATGAAATCCAGGTTTTTCATCAGTCCCAGGAAAAATGGGTCATCGTATTTCATGCGTTTGCCAGCTACCAACGCCCATACCGTATTTGTCATACTGATATTCAAATCGTAGCTCAGATCGAGAGGCTTGCCTGCTTTCGCTAGGAAAACTTCACTCATGGCTTGCACTTCTTGGATCATGTGTTCTTCCATGCTAGATTTCCCCATTCCCAAATCCCGTAGATGTTTCATGGAGAAACGACGGTGCTCATCCCATAAGCGTCCACTCGAGCTTATTAAACCTGAGAGAGTTAAGATTTGGAAATTTAGTACTTCGGCAGTTTCTATAGATGCGATAGATAGGCAAGGTATTTCTGATTTACCATGACCACCACGACTGAGGTCGTCGAAGATGATGAAAGGTGGCCGATTGGTGACGGTTCGCATCTGGAAAGCTTGCTTAATCAGGTCGTAATCCGCTATGACGACAGTAGACCAAGAACCGAGTTGTAGGCTAAACAACGGACCATAGCGCTGACGTAGTTTGTCAATACTTTTGGGCAGGTACCCGGTGTCTAAGAATGGCATGTAGCCCAACAAAGGCAGACCAATGGGACCTTTACAAATGAAACATGTGCAAACTATATTCGTCCTGTTCCTTTCATTCTGTTGTCACCCTTTTCAATTATACAAACGTCTTTTCAGTAAGTTTTATCGAAACCTTTACGCTTCATTCGACTCAAATTAGGTTACAGCATATAGTCTTCTCCCGCTCATCAAAACATTAATTTAATTGCATAGACCTCGCTTCGCGTGTTCTATTCACGTTACCATGTGACACTCTTTAATGTAACGGGGAAGTACCCCTTGCAATTGAACAAAAAGAAATACCTAGTATGGGGAAGTGTTTTTGTGTGTTGCTGAATATTCACTTCCTATGTAATATAGACAATAGAGCCAGATTTGTCTCAAATTTCCACCTTTATATTTAAACGATTCTATTGATAAATAGTTCCAGTACTTCAGTTATTAATTACATTTCCGGATGATTACTAAACTAACGAATTGTAAATTTAACCAAAAGCCTATTAAAAGTTAATATAAAATAATATTAAAATAATGGCCCAATTTGATACAAGAACGAATTAAAATTGTAGTTTTACGCAACTTTTTTTCGAAACATTGCACTTGAAACATTAACTCCAACTCTAAATTTTCCTATTTCGTTTTCGTCCTTTGTATGGCTATTTACCGAACTTTATTGCAGGGGACAATCTCTAATCGTCTTATTCTTTATATAATCATTGTTATAATTGTTATGCTCTTCCGGTCTGCTTCTAGAGATCTAATTTTAACACCACCACCGTAGTAGGAACAACATTCTATAAACTTTGTCATATATTGTATAAAGATAATGAAAACAAAGTCGGCCAAGAGCTTTGCTCTCGCTGTTACATAATAACAAAATGTATGAAAACACGGTTAGATTTAATGAAATGTTTCTCTTCGTGTATTTTACCTGGAGGTGTGTTGGGCTTATTTTTCCAATACCACAACACACACAAGAAAGCAGTCATGCTGATCAACCACGGCAGCATGTTCGAATTGAAATTTCACTTGGACTTTTAGACTTTAAGTTAACCGTAAATGCGACCTACACAGACGGCTGCTAGAGACAGTACTAAGACATAGTATCTTCTTTCAGGTTTTAAGTGGACTTTCCGGGCTTTTAGATTTTCCTTCCCGACGTGCGGCACGTTAGAAAACTACCTGTGGTCTCGCCAGACTTCGGCCTATAGCCTACTAGTAAGTATGAGAATAACTGTTAACGGGATAAACCGGAGAAACGCCCGTAACCCTTTGCGTCTTAACGAGTAAAACTGTTTAGTGAATTGTATTCTTAATTGGTACTTTATCCTTCAAACTCAACCGTAACGTAGAACATCGGAACAAATGGAAATTTAGGAAAGAGCGCCGGAACTATATACAGTGCGTTTAATATCGAAGATACGCATAAACGTAAGTTCCAGGAAATCTGTATTAATCTAAAGTTAAATCTTTATCTGAGTAAAACTTTAATGTGTCAATCGGAGCTCACTGATCATAGAGAACGTGTTTTCGTCATTGTTTACTAATTCCGTTTTTGGTTTTACCAACCTTTCTTTTCTTACCAAACATAAACAATGCCTAACGAGGCAATACTTTTATGTATTAATTTTTATGGGCGTATCTTAGGGCATAACTCTAAAGTTTGGAAATTGCGAAAATGCGAACTGACTCAATATTAGATTTACAATGAAGGAGAGAAAAACAAAATATAACTTGGTTATAATGTATTGTTCATATTGTGGCAGTTTTTGCGTAAGCTTATTTGTCAAAGGATGTCCCGGTGCGTGAAACTTTCTTTAGCGAATTGACAGAGACATCACATGAAACTTATCCATCACCAGATGCTTTTAATCAATTTCAACGATGAAGGGACCACATATATTCTATTCACTTCTACGTTCTTACTGGCCAAAAGAATTTTTAGCGTGCTCGAATAACAACTTTGTAAGGGGCTGGCACAACAATAAATCCTCCAGGTTTACCTTCCAGACTAACGTTCGCACTCTCAGGAGCCAAAGAAAATTCAAATTGCTGAAGAAAATAGGTTAGAAAAATAAAAAGTTCCAGGCGAGCTAGGTTCTCTCCAATGCACTGTCTCTTTCCTGTACAATGAACGGAATTATTTTAAAGTGTATGCTACGTTTATTTTATAAATATTACCTATAGAAAACGGCATAAATCCTTCGGTTGGAATAACCAATTTTCCCTCTTTGTTTAAAAAATGTTCAGGGTAAAATTCGTCTGGTTTCGCCCAATATTTGGGATCTCGGTGAATTCGCCTCACGAACGGTACTATCAGTGTCTCCTGTAATATGATAAATTATTATTATTATCATTAGATACAACTTTAATGTAACGTTCATAGAACAGATGTAGGTGTAGAGATTCTCATATTTCCTTATTTGAAAATAAATTTAGTTACTTTGGGAACTACGTAACCACCAAGTTCGATGTCTGAATTTGTATAATGGAAAATTCCCAGAGGAGCTATATCAGCAAATCTTTGTACTTCGTGTATTACTGCATCGGTGTAAGGCATCCTATAGCAATTGTATAACAAATTTAAGTCATTTAAATACATTTTTCTTTTATTAATCAAATACCTGGTCCGGTCGTCAATGCACGGAGTTCGTTCTCTGCCGACAATTTCGTCAATTTCTTCACGAACACTATTCTGCACCTCAGGAAATTTGGACAAGAGCAAAATAGCCCAACGGAGTGTCGTAGCAGTGGTTTCTCCTCCGGCCGCAAATAAATCTCCAACTGACACAAGTAACTGCGTATCTGTAGAGTTTCAGCGTATTATTTAAAAATTAAAATCCTCTATTTTAGTCGGCCTTTATTACGTGAGAAAGTTGAGTCAGTGTCTTTCTGCTTCTGCATTTCTGATAGGAAATAGTCGATGAAATCACGAATATTTTCTGGGTTAAACGTCTTTTTATGCTCCTCGATTTCTTTCTGTAAATTAAAATAAAATTTACAATAATAAATTATCAGATAGTTTGAACTGAAGAAATACCTCCGCATAAGATTCAAAATCAACAAGTGATTGCTTCAAAGCATCTGCGCCAAGGACTTTGTCTGGCAGACATTTAGCAAGCCAAGGTAAAAAGCCTAAAATCCCCATCCGGGCTGCTACTTGCACGTTGTTGTTTATGGCTTTCGTAAGGCCCAGAAAGAAAGGGTCATCGTATTTCATGCGTTTGCCGGCTACCAATGCCCACACGATATTCGTTACACTGATATTCAAATCAAAGCTCAGATCCGTAGGCTGGCCAGCTTTGGCGAGAAAAACTTCGCTCATGGCCTTCGCTTCTTGGATCACGTGTTCTTCCATGCTAGATTTGCCCATACCCAAATCCCGTAAATGTCTCAATGCGAAACGGCGTTGTTCGCTCCATAAATGTCCACTCGAGCTCAATAGGCCTTAAGAATGCATTTTGGAAACATTTAAATCCTACATTTTATAGGTACAAAAATGTAAAATATTGTAGCTTTACCATAGCCTCCGTGACTGAAAGCTTGGAAGAGAATGAAAGGTGGTCGATCGCTGACGGTTTTCAGCTGCAGAGCTTTCTTAATGAGGTCATAATCCGAGATGACGACAGTCGACCAAGACCCGAGTTGTATACTAAAAACAGGTCCATAGCGTTGACGAAGTTTCTCAATACTTTTGTACACGTAACCGGCGTCCAAAAAAGGCATGTATCCCAAGAGAGGCAGACCAATTGGACCTTTTTAATTGCAAACGAAAACATATAATTAAACCTTAAGTCCTTGGCATTTATTCAAAAAGCCCTCTAGACGCTAATTTTATTTTTCATTTATCCGTTCCGTTTTTTCATAATTTTGGCGCGTTAATGCCCCGCCATCTGTGAGCAATTTAAGAGTTAAAAGCCATATCCTATATTTCTACTAAATTTTACAATGCCAACAAAAAGCTTTTCTTTTACTAATTGGTGGAGCTTATACTGGATGGATTTCAGTTTAAAGTTCATGTTTTTGCAAGCGAGATACGGGAAACTGAGAGAAAAAACCTATGGCGTTTATAATAGCTTTCGGTGTGTGCAGTAGTAGTGAGTAGTGTTAGGTTTGGCCATGGCGTCCATCCGCATTGGTTTTGTTGTATTTTTCAATTTGGAAAATTGAATTTTGAAAAACGAGTTTCCTTCTTTCTGAAATCTTAAACATGAAAGCAGTGGCTGCACCTTGTTTAGCAGGTAATGTGCTTATTTATAAACTAATCGTAATCAATAAATCTAGAAAACGAACTATAACGTATCATTATAGTATAGTGTTATAATCTGTTTTTTCTTCTATTTTACCTAGAGGCGTATTTCGCTTAGTCTTCCAATACCAAAGTACAGACAACACATACGTCACGCTAATTAACCACAGAAGCATCGTTAATTAGTTGAAACTTTGCACCCGACTGCTCGAACAACCTTTAACGTTCTAAGTCGAGCGTAAATCTAAGCAAACTGACGAGCTTCTAAGACAGTACTGTGCGGGTTTTTCGCAGTCAGTTTTCTGCTGGCACTTGGTAACGAAAAGAAACACCCATGGAACTAACACTATCCCCGGGCTACAACAACGCAGTACGTATACGGACCCATCCGGTTCATAGCTGATAAAACTTTTGCTTTTATTTGCACCTCAGTTCAGGGTCCATATGGTTTGGGATACAAAATTAGATGATATGACAGATCTTTATCGCGTAGAGAATACTGACTGACTGACTACAAACCGTGAGGCTTCGCTTCTTTCCTTGAACTCCCCGATTTAGCTTGTTTAGCTTAATTGGAGCATCCTTTATCCCTTTTTTTAAAATATTATACTGTATATTAAAAATATTATGCGTACCAGACCAAAAGATAATGAATCAGTGAACATTTACGGTCTGTTTGAAAAGCTAATCTTCAGTAATGTTCAACTGTAATATTTATTTATTGGTTACTAAGTTATTTTTTTATTAAATTGTATTTACTTGTTTCTTTACACAGACGAAGCGCGATCCTAGGTTAAGCACTTTAGAAATCAAATTTATTTTTAAGGCCTACTTATTACATTATAGACATGTGGGTGGTGGAGGAAAAGAAGCAAAGCCAAAGTATCATACATTCGAAATTTCAAACAAAAATTTAATTGTTAGCCTTGGGCTTGTGGTTGATTGGTCATTTCCGGTTATTATTGCAGTGAAAGGTCAGGACTTGTACTTTTTTATACCAGACCAAAAGAAACTTACGTTAGAAAACAAGCAACAACAAGCAAACAACCATGACAACAGACGTAATCTTTTGCCAGTAAATATGACAAAATAGCTAACGGGATTAACCGGATAAGCGCCCGTAACCATTTACGTTTTTGCGAGTAAAACTTTTTAACTATTTGTATTTTTAGTTGATATTTTGTCCTTCAAATTCATACGTATAGTGTAGAACATTTTATCGAATGGAAATTCAGAAAATAGCTCTGTGGCTATGCAATGCGTATAATACCGAAATACACATAACATAAGTTTCAGGAAACGTATGTTATTTCTTGCACCACAATAAAGCTTTATTATTGGTAATAAGAGATGTTCTAGCATATTGCCTAACAACTGTTGTGGGGGCGAGAGACCAAGAGAGAAAGGAAAAGCAGGAAAGAGAGGGGGGAAAATTGGAAGAAAAGGGGGGAAGCTTTTTCTGCTTTTGCAACCTTTTCCCAATGGCTGAGTGCCTGAGGGAAAACCGTTGGACAAGGGTAGGGAGTAAGCCTTAGCAACAAGCGAGGAGCGTCGGTTGAGCGTTGGTTGATCGTTGTTGTAATCTAGAAGCGAACGAAGCAAGTTGTCAAGTCAACTGCTTAGTGAATCTAAAAAGTTGTTAAACCAAATTTCAGTTCGTCGTTTTGCGTACTCTCATTTGTCGCCATTGGTACTGTCTAGGAGTAAGAAAAAGTAATCTCGAACACCATTTTTACGGTAAATAAAGCAATTTATTTCCAAACTAAAATACAACAAATTCAACCGACCAGCTAGTATAACTTTGAAGTGCCATAACACCAGGGCACTTCCATTTAATCTTCCGGACATGATTTGGTTGTTTTGTTAGACAAGCAATTTGGGAATTTGCTTTTCCGAGAAGTCTGAAGTCGTTGTCAGCGTCACCCCCATTCGCCAAGCCAACCCGCGGATCCGAAGAGTCAAGCCGCTAGCCGAATCTCAGCGTCACCCAGTTCGTTTCGTCATGTCAACCCGCGGGCCAATGTGGTCAGCCCTTTCCGAGTTCGACTTGTCAATCCGTTTCGCCGATTCAGTCAACCCGCTGTTTCGGACCGAAGTCTCTCGGCCAGGGCAACTACCTATCAAGATGGCCTACGCCAATTCCAAAGCGCTTCAAGAAGTAAACGTACTACAAAGTGTCGAGATTTAAAATCACTTTAATAAAATTTTGCTGAACTTTTGCTCTTGTCACTATACAGGTGAACAAAGCTCCGTATCTCTTCTCGGCTCGGTTGTTCCCTTGAACAATCTCCAACGGACCAAAATAATCGACCGACGTACGGGTTAATGGAGGCGAGACGTCCAGTCGTTCCGGTGGAAGTCCTCCCATAAGCTGCGTAGCTGGTCGTGCTACTTCTATTTTGCATTCATTGCAGCTCCGCTGTACATGTTTGACAGCTTCGCGGCCATTAAAAATCCGATAAGTATCCCTCAAGTGGGCGACATCGTGGTTGACTTCTGCATGCAGAAGTCGGTGATAATCTTTGATTATCCTTTTCCGTCAGCGGATGCTTTGACGGTAGCGATGGGATGCTTGTTCTCGTAGGGCAAATCGGCTACATACAGGTCGAGTTAACCATCTTCGAGTTCATCGCCGAATTGGCACCTTCCCACACTCTGTGTCAGGGCCAAACGATTGCCACTTAGAAGCGGGTCTCATCTCTTCGGGATTGATGATGCACGGAATGTCATAGTATTTTCCAAGTATCTTCGTCCAAGTATCTTCGTCTCCCGACAGAGGAAATCGGGGCTCTTGAACTAGGAGTGCAAGTCGTTCAGGTCTACATCCAAGTTCGATCTGATTGCGGTGTCGCTACTGTTGCGACTACCGGGTACATAACGCCATTCTTCAGGACGAGTCAAGGTCTGAAGCTTTCCAGTCTGAATACCGAAAAACAACTTGTAAAACGATGAGCTACCCGAATCCAATTGCGTACGCACGAGCTGCGTGTCTGTCCAAAAATAACGGGAAGAGTTGAAAATAAGCCAGAGCTTAGCGAATTCCAGTAGACCAATGTAGAAATTAAGGCAACGAGGTCGGATGATGAAATAAATCCAAGGGTAATCCAAAAAGTATAGTACAAAACTAAAGCCAGTTCACTTAAAAATTTGTATTGTGGAGTTCCCGAAATACTCGTCAAGTTGTGAGATTGAAAGATACTGACTCGGGTGATGTCTCAATGCTGTCTGCATGTTCTCTACTTTTGTCCCTCTATTTATAGCCATCAAAACTTGGTTCTCCAACAAAACTGTTTCTAGTACACGGGTACAAAGAGAATCAAAACATTCGAAAGTCAGAATTTACAAGGAGCAAAGAAAGAACAACGAATTTCTGACAGTGTCCAGAAGATCCTACGATCTACGACCCCGCAACGCCTTCTGGACGTAGTTAGTTGGACGAGCTTCTAAAAAGGCCTCGTCCAGCTCTGCCTTGGCTGTGGATATGGCCTTCAGCAGTGTTACTTCGTTTTCGCCATGACGATATAGTACTGTCCGTCCTCGTAAACGACTCGTATGTAAACTACCACTGATGTGTAATCCGTTCCAATTTATTGATGTGTAATCCTTTTTGTTTGGTTTCGGAAGTGGAAAGACTTCTGAGGGATGTCTTATAAGTTGCCAGTATGATTTTGTCGACAGTGTTCCAATTACGTTTAATGACGATTTTAATGTCGTCATAGCCAGCTTCTTTCTAATGAGGTATATGTTTTTGTATGTCCGTGATTTCGTCCAATGTAGGGGGTAGTCGGGTTTCTGTAGTTTTTCGGAGATCCAATAACTGTTCGGAGTTTGTGAGACCCGTTGTAATATGAGCAAGCTGGAAGTTTGCTTTCGGAAAGACTTAAGACTTTCAGTGGGTTGCCTCTCGATAATCCTTTTCTTGATGTTGCGCTGGATGGCCTGGTTTAAGCAACAGGTGGCTGAGTCGGTGTCGTGTGGAGCGTGCAAGTCTCATGGAGGAGGTACGTTGTCAAATCCTTGTTCAGTTGTGGTCATTACGCTTCGTAATGGTTCAAAAAACGAGCGAGGGAGGTTTGTATTGGGCGACAAATTGTAGTAGAATTGCCAAGACTCAATCTATAATTGCCAGGACTCAATCAATAATGTAAATTGGCGTGTTTTCTGTGCCAGGACACGATGGGGGAATTTCTGGGTCTGTTTGTCGTATATGTAAGAAAGTGTTTCGTTGTAAGCAAGTGTTCTTACAAGTTGTTGTAGGTTCTTTGTTGGCAAAGGAGAGGCTGTGGTTAATTGGATTAACACGATAAGTTAAAGTCCTAAAAGGACTTGGAGTTTGGACAAAGGTTTCCGAGTAAAAGAACTAGAGTCCGAAAAGGACTTAGCCGATGGATGAGGGAGTTGGTGGATAAAAGTTGAAGTCCAAAAAGGACTTAGGCTCTGAACAGGAGACTTGACGGAATAAAGTTAGTCCAAAAAGGACTTAGAAATTGGGCGAGTAACTGGTTTATTAACGGGCTACTATAGCAGGGAGGAGAGAGGACCAAGGCTAGTTAACGCTTGAGTCCCGTCGTAGAACTGAAGATCTAATCCAGATCAATCAAAGAGGAAAACAATTCATAAGCGTAGGCGGAGTGCAAATAATGAAAGCGTAACAGTTGGGCGTTAAGCAGACTAATCAGATACACGCATGGGTTCATGCATATGGTGGGCGACATCTAGTGGGGCACGGGAAAACTTCTTGGGGCGGCAACACAAAATACACGATAGTAAAGAAACACATTCTTACATTTCTATGGTTTGGGGGAGTACCTGTCTACGGCTGTTTCCACTGCTAACCAGGACCAGAGTTAACCTACGCACGTGTTTAGCTAACACACTCTTCCATTGGTTAATCGGACTGTATGATTTAATATCACTCAAGAAATTTCTAAACAAAAACAATTGAAACTCAACTTGTGAAAGAAGAAACTGAAAAGATGAATTGTCACGGATGACGACGCTACGTTTCTTTTCACGTTCAAGCTAGCATGGAATTTTCTATCTAATATTTCATGTAATAGGTCGCACGACATGGTCCCCTTTCTTTCCTTTCGGGAAATGGATTGACTATCGCTCATCACCCGAAGCGGTTTGAGCCATTTTTCGATTGACATCGGCATTGTAGTGCAAGGCAGCAATTTTCACACTAAACGAAGAACGTAAATGGGCACTAATCCAAATTACAGTCTTACCGAGCATACATCCCCTTGTTAGAGAAATGATACGATTTAGGGGCAAACTGATTGACTAGGCTGTTGAAACATTCAACAGACGAAGTCTGGGGCCCCGTCGCCAGCTTCTCAAGGTCTTTGAGCAATTTCTCGTTCAGAAGTAGTGTCTACTCTGCGTGCCACGTCTACAATACATTTGACAACGTGAAACCTAGAATTTTGAAAAGTCGTACCAATAGTAACCCAGTATTTCTTCATTCCCTCTGGTCTGTCATCAGGAAGGTCTCTACGAAGACACGTTGGGAATAGTGGGTTGTGGTGATCCACATTGATGTCGGCAATGTGGTTGACCACAGACATCCATTTGGCTCCGACATCCATTTGACTCCGACATCCATTTGACTCCGACATCCATTTGACTCCGACATCCATTTGACTAAAGCCCTTCTATCGTCATCTGTGGATGAAGCGGACCAATAGAGAGGGTTAAGAATTGGTTTAATCCACCCAGAGAGAGAGGAATATTTTTGTCGAGGGCTATCTTAATTAGTTTTTTTGTATCTCTAAAAATGCCACCAGAGCTACGATTGAACGATTGCACACGTAGGTTGTTGTAGAGTAACCAGTGCACCTCTGAGCTCCTCTTCGATTACGGAAACTAACAGAAGTACTTCTTTCTATACCTGTTTTCCAAGCCATGGAAATGTTCTCGACAGAAATAGTGTTTCTCTAACTTGCAAGACAAAACACGTTTACTGTTCAACAAAAAATGCTCAACAAAAAATGTCAGACGTTTTAGCTTCTCTGCACAACCAGGGTAATAGCAAATTGTACTTGGTCGCTTTGCAAGGTTTCTCTTTTTGCTAGCAATGTTCCGGATTTCGTCCCGTCAGAAGAATAGGTGGCTGAAGTACTGCAACTAATGTTATCAGCAGACACGCTACTAACCATATTTGGCGTGTTCAAAAGATCGACACTTGTCTGAGACTTTTACTGGGTCATACATTAGCTCTGACTGATCTACCTCGTCTAAACAAAGTAACTGTTCCTTGTCCACTGAAATTACGTGCAAAGAATACTCTTGGTCTACCAGGGCAAATAAATAAATCTTGTCAATAGTACGTACTTTTTCTAGTACAACAAAATGAATTGAGGCTAAATGACGGGTAAGCATGTTTTTTCTAGTAAATTGCAAACTACACCGTGGGCATATAAAACTTCTCTTCAAGTGGCTCTTTCTTGTGAAAAAAATTGAGTCTTTGCATGTAAAGCCTTTAGATCCTTGTTCAGCAGGAACAGTTTGACTAGAGCTTTGCTTTTCTATTTTATACTTGCAGCCCTTATTTTTTATGTGAATTTCAAAATTGTGTTTTGTTCTAAACGTTGTTTCACAAGCCTTGCACGAAAATTTTGCAGGCCCTTGCTCGTTACGAGCGATTGCTCGGCCTGGCTTTACAGTAGGGTTTTTACCATTCGATGCAATGGCTTTGCTCTAAATTTTTTTGCGACAATAGCTTTAGGGACTGACAATTCGAATCTGAATTTTCATGCGAAAACGACTCTCGAAGCCCTGAACTAAGAGCGGTAAATACTATTTTGCAAAGAATAACAAAAATAAAGAGAAACTACAGGTGTTCCCACACTTGCAGCTTCAATTGTATAATTGGGAATTTCTGACGCAGTTTCCACTACATCAACAACGGGAAGAGTGCAGTTCTCTTACAAAAAAATGTGAGATTTACCAGCACGCTTTATCCAAGGCACAAAATGATTTGGACTCCAACTTCTTGCAGGGACTAAGCGTCCATTTTCTAACATCGAGCACCCACTCAAATTCCCCGTCCGCATGATGCGAATCATTTCCGAGCAAACGGAATCATTTGGTGAAAACGTCTCATTTAGACGAAGGGCGGGATGAAATGACCTGTGGATGCCATCCGCTTGTGGATAAACTGACTCCACGGCTATCTTAGAAACATTGGCCAAAGCTGGGAATGCAATAATGGTCGAATATTCACGATTCCTGGTGTTCCGTGGAATAGCACTTAACACATTCTTCCGCGTACTGAATTCCTGTAGGACACTTGTGTCCATGCCTGTGAAGGTAGCACGGTCGGAAGCGAAACCCGAGTACAAGACTAGGGTGAATTTGTTCCTAAGAGTTATCCGGTTGACTCTCTGGAATACAACTCATAATTGGTTGCCAACTCAACTACAACTCGGCAGCGTAGCTCAACGGCCTTACTTTCGTCGCCGAACAAGGTCAATGCAGCAGAATTGTAGAAACAATTACCATCTCTGGTGCTGTTCAAAGCTAAAATTTCGCTAAAACGCTCGGGCAAAGTATTGCAAGCAGTTCGGTCGATTCCCATGTACGGAGATAATTGCCCCGTTGCCGTACACTTTGATAGGGGGTAGGCATTGAACTCGGTTTGCTTTGAGAAAAATGCTTGCCGAAACTTCTCAAATTGTTCTTTAGAAATCAGTATGGGCGCTTTCGACGTACTAACGTACAGTAACCAACTTATTGATCGTTCTTATGGAGTTTCGATATTGACCGTAGGGTTCTCAACAAGTCCCTCCTAGTCCCCAGTTAAATAAAGGAGCAGGTCAGTCAATTAAACGCTTATCCCCATCCAAACGGGATAAGCGCTGTGATTGGTCAATTTCGAAACTCCATAAGAACGATCAATAAGTTGGTTACTGTACGCCGACGCAGGCAAATTGACGGTACGCTCAAGTTCGGTAAGACAACGTGCAAAAAACTGAGCCCTTGATTTATCCATATGAAATACACGGGCAGAGCTGTAACTCCGTCTTTCTTTGCGAACGTGCTCTCGCTCGCGCTCGCTCTTTCACTAGTTTTATGCTGCCATCCCTTAAGTGAAAGTGCAGCTTTTAATAAAATCAGCTTTAAAAATTATTTCTGTAGTCCATCCCTCTTATACCTGAACATATGGAATTCTTAAACATTGCTTGTCTCGTGGTTTTGGCTTTTAGTTTCACTGATAAGTGTTTTCCAATGATGAAATAAGCTTATGTATAATGAGAGCATGTTATCATGTATGCGGATGTATAGCTTTTTTAATTAATATTCACCAGTGACGAAGACTCCCAGAATGTTTACACGAAATAATTTAGTTGTTTCCTATTTTGTACTCAGCGTTTGGTCCCTTTTACGGTGGTACTTGTTAATTTTGAGGAACGTCAGCTTTTTAAAATTGCTGTCCGAGGAGAGAAAATTAACCCTGCATCACTGAAAAGCCGTTCGCAAGCCGCTGATGACGACAAGGCGGCATCGAGATACTCGAATCCCGCTGCAATTCATTGTACTTGTCTGGAATTGCCGAAATCTTAGGGAGTACGCAGCCAGCTGATCGGAACTCTTCGTTCTGAAATACGTGCATTGCTTCAGCCAAAGGCTGAAAGACCTCGACCATCTCTTTTAGAAACTCTAATAAATTCAATTTTGAAAGTAGAAATCAAATGAGTACTTGCTTACCTCGACAACCACAAGAAGTTATTAATAGCAGATCATCGGCACCGCTCCGTGCACGATACCTTGAGCGTGTCATTTTACAGCATTGTTAATTTTTATCTCTTCGTGCATCTTGCAGAGAGCCATGTTTGCTTTTTTGTTTTTAACTCATTCTTACGCTCTTTTCCAAATGCGCTAAGCTTCTGCGCTTCCTCTTTAATGCCCGTTTTGCCTATCAATTGGCTTAAGTGGTCGAACAAGTATTTGGGGTCAAACAGAAAAGGAAACTCGTCCTGGATAGTTGTTGAACGATGGCCGGTTGTCCTGGATAGTTGTTGAACGATGGCCGGTTCTCTTTTTCTATTCATTGTCGCTGAGCCCTTTCTTCCGTTTCTCCTGGTGGCAACTCCGGTTGTTAATTCTTGCAGCCGTAGGTCGTGTAAACGGTTGTCTTCGTAATCGAGTTTGTTTCGCGTGTGCCTTTTCGCTTAGGATATTCATTTTGCAGCCTTTGATAAATCGCACGTGATAATACTTCGCATGTTGCCAAATGTTCTGGGACGCTGACATGTCCTGGTGGAATATCACCGTAAGTTAAATTATATTTGTCCACCATTTATGATCAATAATGGTCACATTTGAAAATTCAACTTTGGAGCACTTGCTCTCAATAGCATACGCTATTTCTCGGACAGGTTGTCGCCTGATAGCTTCGTCATGAATTTGCATGTCTTTTTGGCAGGCGTCGATGGCTTGTGGATTTGGCTTGTCCCATGGAATTTCAAATTCGTAAAACAACTAATAGACGATACTTGTGCTGGTTAAGGCGATAGTATATGTTCGGTAAAATAATGCCTGTTAGAGACTAGAGAAAAATATCGTACGCCGCATAGACGGGGTGGACACTCTTGTGGTTACGCCAGAATATGAGGAACCGTCTGGATTCCTCAACCATATATTCCCAGACATTGTAGAGGTATTGTCTTGTAATAGATCCAGAGAGCCGAAGGGATCCTTTAAAATATCGTACTCCGCTTGGGAGGAAGAACCTGTGGCATCGGCAGAGTGACCCTGCATAGTGGCAGCCATGAATGAAGTGGATGTGGTCTCCGTGGACAGATGCGATGATTCCGTCTGTTTTACTTCGTCCGTTTCGGCCGTTATTAATACAATATCTGATAATGTGAGCTCGAATTCGATTTGAAGCAGGTACAATGTGGTGCACCAAACAGTTCCCAGTCCCGAAGTCAGTAAATTTAGGAATATACCTAGTTCCTTGCAGATATGAAGGAATCGTAGGGATTGGATTTTCGACATCAGTATCTTCTTCAGAGTCGGATCCTTCGTTTCTTTCTGGGCTAAGGCAAACAGGTTCATCCATTTCTTCTTCATGTCCACTATCAGGTCCTGTTCTGTCTCCGTGAAGTTGTCCGAGAACAGTAGCTGCGCAAACATGTTGTTTTGGACTTTGACTTTGCTCGTAGTGCTTGATTGTCGTACACCTAATATTATTTGTTATATATCCGCTAATACCCATTTATCTGCATTACTTTCATTTACCGCCCGTCGTTGCCTTAGGACTTGTACTAGTTTAAATGGTGGTATTAGTAAGGAGTTATCGAGTAACAGATCCTCCTTTGTTTCCACACCCACCTCCGTCATGTTTTCATTGGCCAGTAAAACACCTCTTCAGGTAGACCTTTTAACGTTTCTCTCATAAAGGTATCCATGATAAAATTCAGCATGCTTTGGTTCGTGAGATCCATCCTTAATAAGGGGAGTTGGTTGTTTGGCCATTGAGTTGACACTGTCTTGATTTTTCTAGGTGCTTTCAACCTTTTTTGTACCTATTCGAGACTGGCTAGGGTTAATTAGCGCATTAGTAGGAGAGGTCTTTAAAAAATAGCCTGTTTCTTCTTCCCCTTAACTCTCGACGGCGTACCGGCCATTCTTTTTATAAACAGCCAATAACTGATGACGTTGTGTGTGTATCTGACATACTTGAAAAGGAGTGGTTGAGGATAAACCGTTCGGTTTAATACTGGAATATTCAGTCAATGTTTTTAATCAGTTAACACATACTTTAGCTTAGTTAAGTATTGTTGGGCACCTTAGCAGAATTTACCTTAGCTCTAAGTATACCTTGGGAAAATTGAGCTACCCTTTGGAGACCTTGTTTTGGCAAGTTTCAAGGGACAGTGAAGCGTACCTCGTTGTTTTCGCCCAACTCTCGACATATCTGTACTGTAGTAGTAGGCATAGCTTTAATCCAAACGTTTCCGGAGAGGATGGAACGTTGAAAATTCACGGGCTGCGGAAAATGCAAAAGGAGACGGGACGTTTCGGACTTCGGGTTGCTGGTGCGTTATTATACCTTTCTTTCAGTTCGCGGTTTGGCTGTCTTTCAATACTAAAAAAACCGGAACTGAACACAGGATTTTGGACGAGGAGTTTCGAATGGGTACGAATAGTTATACATCGCGTAATTTTCATAGTCTACAGAGAGACTATGAAAATGCTCTACAAGGAGGCTAGCGATATGATCGCGCTGAGAAATCAGGGTAGGGTGCTTAGCACTTTCCAGGACAAGGGCGTTTTGAATTCGGCCACGACATTTGATTATTCCATCCGAAAGGAACAAATTCAGTTGTTTGAGAAGTGGTGTCCTGTTGCCATTATTTTCTAGCTCGGAGAGCTCTTCTTGGAAGTGGTGAGTTTGCGAACGACGTACGAGTAGGAGTTCGGAATGATCCAATTCTTCAAGAGTAAGAAGTCCACTTGGTCGCAAACTGGGGGGGGGGGGTGAGCGGCTGGTATTGATAAAACGGCGAATCCAGCCCGTGAATTTCAAAAGAAGTACTTGCTTACTTGCTTCGGCTAACGATGACGTAGACTCGTCAACAAGAGAAACGTTTCTATCACTTGAAGCACTTTCCATAGCCATCCGAGCGACATCTTCTTGCTTCAGCTCTATAATATAACATACTGTATTAATAATTGCTTTGATAAAAAAGGTACTCTACATACTCGATTGAAAGCTATGGAAGAATTTATTCATTGAATTTTTTTTTAAATGGGGCTGCAGGTCCGTATCGTATAAAAGCAGAATGTTTTGAAGCTTTTCGACCTCATATCCGAGAAGCAATTTTTAGATAGCTACTTTGGTCTGTTTACTGTCGTGTTTAGAGGAGGTTGTCGTTTTTATAGGTAACTTCGAGAAGTAACTTCCCAGATAAAAAATTTATCCATGTATCATGATTTTTCAAAATTCTATCATATTTCATATACGGAATTATGATATTTCATGATTTAATATGATTCCACCATGATTTATCATGATGTTTTATCATGTTTTTTTGCGTTAAAACATAAAAAGATTTGAATTGGAACACATCGAGTTCCTGAAAACATCCTTTTGAACTCTCGTATCATGTCTTCATAAACACCCCGAGTACGCCCACGGAGATCCCCAGTGAGACGAAATCAACAATGTGCAATAGTTGGTGGACGTTATAAGACACGTGTTCTACTCCATGCAATTCGTGCACTTTTGACAACAAATTCGACGGCTAGCAATTTGGCACGCCGTAAATCTTGAACATCCATATTTTTAGAGAGTATAATGTGGATGATTTTGACGAACAGCATCCAATGGTAGTAATAGTCTGCCGGCAACAAACCCCGAAGAGCCACGGGGGAGTACTAGACCGCAAAGTTCTTATACTCACTGGCCTTGAAAAATTTCGGTCCCTTTCAAAGGATCGAGGCAACCTTTTAACTTCCTCGGCTGGTTTAATCTTAAGTAAAACGTCGTCCAACTGCCGAAAACTGGAAATATAGGGATTTTCAAGCCACAGGTTGACGAACTGTCGACAAATTCCCAATATAAACCGTGCGTGTAATCACTGGGCATTCCCTTCACAATTGTGATAGTTAGATTTAACTTGTGTATTTAAAGTTAAACTATCAGCTGGGACGGGTACAAAGGGAAGGGGTTGCGGGTGTCGTCGGTATTGGGGATCGCGGTCTGCGATTTAGGCTTCTGGCTTTGAGGGGCTGTGGCTGGGTTCGGGCGGCTGGCTGGATCTGGGCTCGGGCGGCTGGCTGGATCTGGCTCGGGCGGCTGGCTGGCTTCGGACGGTCACGGTAGGTTTGCACAGGGAAGTTGAGGATTCTTACTGGTTGAAGACGGGACCTAAAGTGGGCTTTAAGAATCAGGAAGAAACTGCCTTTTGGATGCTCGGTAGGCCACTATTTATAGGCCGTTCCGATGTAGGAATCTGGGTGTGCCTCGATCACGTCATCCTTTAGGGCCTTATTTGATAACCCTTTCTTTAGTCAAGTAGGCTTTAGATGTGTCCTTGTATGGGCATCGCGAGGCTGTATTCCTGGAATCGGCTTACTTTCTAGTGCGTAGTTTGGGCCTCTCCACTCGCTGCTGTCTCCGGTTACCGTCCAAGAGTTGGATCTATAGGCTGGGGTCACAAGTGGGGTTTTGGGATGCTGATACAGCCTAAGGCTATTCTGGGCTTACGTGCGGACATTCACGAGGTCTCTGGTCTCGGCACGAGAGATGTCCGTACGCCGTCCTTTCTATGTTAGTTAACATGTGGCTAGCATTATGTTTAGACGAGTTTAGCATATGGTAAATGTTAGTTCCTTAACTATTCCTATTTGTATTGTCATTAAGTTTTAAATTTATACGTTTACTAATTCTGCTCCTTACACAATGTTGAAATGAGGAAGCCTCATTAGTTCGCTCGGCCCACATATCACACTAACGTCGTACTTTCCAGTTTCCAAAACTTACTTTGCACACTCGACGTAAAATTCTTTGACTTGCTTTTCGGTGGGAGTGCACAGAAGGGAAATACGGTAACACTGTCGGCTCCTTTTTTAACGAGCTCATCAGGATGATCACATTTTTTGCATCCGTTGTATCATTAAACTGCTTGACGTCCATCGCTAGGGCAGGCGCATCGCACACACCACCAAGACAAATTACTTTCGAAGTTCGCTTGCTCCCGTTGGAGTCTGTCCATTCCAGACCTGTGTTACGCAAGAGATCGCGCACCTCGTCGACAAATGGATTCAGAACGGTGTTTCCTCCGATTTTGGTTACCAAACCAAAGAGTATGTAATGCCGTCGATCTTTTGCCTTGGAATGGTATTTCATTTACTGTAACAATGATAGGCCACACAGAGATACCGTACGATTAGAAGATCGAAATTAAAAGCGATTGTAACATAGTCTCCACTATTGAGCCAAGTCTGCAGTTCTTCTCTTCGGTATTTGTTTTCAGTAAGAATTTCGCTGAAGGAACCAGCTGCTTCTTGCTGATCCGATCCTACAGGTTATCATATTCCAGAGAGTGTTGCAACTGCTCTTTCAAGGGTTTCACAAGACAAAAACTTTGAAGCTTCTGAAGTAAGGCGGCATCAATAGGCAAGACTGCAGTCTTATAATATTCATTTTCCGTTTTATTTTATTTTCACTGCGTCAAGCGCTTGTGATTTTCATTTGATTTTCACTGCTTCGTTCCAGTTTATCGTGATAGATTTTCCATGCTCTTTCGGATTGTCGAGCAATGGGATTAGTCGATTAACCTCTGCTTCTAACTGCCGGGAAGAAGACCGTTAGGTAGTCTTGCCTTAGTTCAAATGTTAGTAGTAGTTTGTTAGTAGATACCTAAATATTGAAAATGTAAACAGAGTGTAGCTTGATCAGGACCCCCACCCCGCCGCACCCTTCTTGTCCCTTCACTCTAAGGCTGCGTTCCAATTGCGAACTCGACTAGGGAGGTGAGTTTTTCGGACTCGGGCTGAGTAAACCCGCGTCCCAATAGGCACATGTACTGTTCAATCGGGTTTGGGTTGGAATCGATATAACTTGCAATCAGAGACAATGAATCGCTGTATTTCACTCAATGATACAATACTACTTCATCAAAATTGTAACAAAAACAAAGTGTTTGGAAATATTGTAACGTGCGTTTTCTTTAAATAAATTGAATGATGGACGAAACATCTATATTTCTTTTTCTTCAAAAAATGGTTATGGACTTTTCAGTGTCGCAGCAAAGTAATACCTTTACATTAGGAATTAAATATATGAATGTATAAGGAAAGTATAATGCATGATGAATCCAGACGAGGTATACTCTACCTTGTCTCCACATTCTGGAAACGTGAGGACACCAGGCTCATCCCATCCAAAAAGCTTATTCTGGGTAATACAACCATGCTCGCCAGTTATTGTGTACCTATTCCATAAAAACTTACCATCAATAGTGTCCATAGCATCTTAGTGTCCATCACAAGCGAAACAATCAAACAAATCGAAAAAATGTGGACCGCTACCATTTTTGGGTATAATACACTTGGTTACATACACAAATGATGTTGCAGTGTGCACATTTAAAACCGATAAATTTGGCGCTACCTGTCCTCCATAGCAATGGAATCCGGGATTTCGGCAGATGACGCTTTCACGAGGTCCATCGTCCACTTCCCCACTGGTGTTTCCAACAATTTCTCCATCTCTACATAAGATATAATTAGTATTAAAATAATGATAAGGATTTAACCGACCCAGCGGTAGAGTGCGTAGCACCAACGTTAGAAGGCTGTCTGTAATGTTTTGGTAGTTCTAAATATTTAAAAGATACTTACTCAGTTATTAAATCAGGGAATAGGTCGCTTATTAGCTCTCCTAGTTCGAGATCCATGGTAAAGACTGTGGTCACAGGCAGGGTTTATATACCCTGAGGAGGTTCACGAAGGAATGAGTGAAGGCTTATCGTAATCGGGAGGGTCAAGTGTCAAAAAAGACGCAAACATGTTGTTTTGGACATATTCCAAAACCAAGATGTCCCACTAGAAGCTGGACCTACTAACACTACCCCATTAAGTTTACCATAATCTTTGTTAAACACATCTACTACGAATAAAAAAACCCTATACCAATCTAACCCAAAATTATGAAGTAACTAATCCCTTAAAATTAACACCGTACGTTATCGATCCTGTACTTGAAATGGATTCAAACCAAAAGATGGTCTTAGTGGCTGCAAAGCTTCAGCGAAATTTTCAAATTTAAATTGACGGTACTTATGTACCATATTAGTTTGATTGTTAGCTAGTTGAGTTAAAATTTTAAATCTCATTACAACTAGATAATCAGAGTATTTTTCTAATACGGACGTTAGCGCGAGTTTCTTCCCGGGTTCTGAAATCCATTCCTTTGCTCCCTCTCTGGAAATGACCCGCCATACTGGTTCCGGCCTGGTACGTGATGAACCAGGTGTTTGTTCATCTTCAGGAACGGATCCACTTCCTTCCTCCAAGCCTGGAATTGAGTTGATGTCGCAGGCTCGTCCACACAGATCATCTTCCGTTGATGACCCTCCACCAGTTCGTAGTACTCGGTACGCCGCATATACGGGGTGGGAACTATGGTTGTTACGCCAGAATATGAGGGACCGTCTGGATTCCTCAACCATATATTCCCAGAGATTGTGGAGGTACTGTCGAGTAATTGATCCTGGGAGCCGAATGGATCTTTTAAGATACCGAACTCCGCTAGGGAGGAAGAACCGATGGCATCTGCAGAGGGGGACCCTGCATAGTTGCACCCGTGGATGAAATGGATGTGGTCCCCATGGACTGAGGCAATAATTCCATCGGTTTTACTTCTTCCGTTTCTGCCGTTATTAACACTATATCGGATAAGGTGAGCTCGTATTATATTTGTAGCAGGAACAATGTGGTGCACCAAACAGTTCCCAGTCCCGAAGTTAGTAAATGAAGGAATATACCGAGTTCTTTGCAAATATGCAGGAATCGTAAGGACTGGATTTTGGATATCAGGAGTTTCTTCAGTGTGATCCCTCGTCTCTTTCTGGGCTAAGGCGAAGAGATTCATCCACTTCTTCTTCATGTCCTGGATCAGGTCCTGCTCTGTCTCGGTGAAATTGTCCGAGTAAAGCAGCTGCTGCGCTATCAGGGTCTTGTATGCTTGCATCCTGTCCGAGTCCTCCATAGCAATTGAATCCGGGATTTCGGCAGATGACGCTTTCACGAGATCCATTGTCCACTTCCCCACTGGTGTTTCCAACAATTTCTCCATCACTACATAAGATATAATTAGTATTAAAATAATAATAAGAATGTTTATTTGGACTTTATGTCCTATTTAATTGAAGAAAAATAAAGTTTTTGTGCAAAAATGTCACCTACTTTAGAAGGAACAGTGAAACGTACACGGATGCTTTACCGTTATAAAGGATCACTTGCCAAAATTCCGAGACGCACGTTATACAACATGTTGCATTCACGTAATTATTTGCAAAACTAATCCTTACAAATATGTTTTTAAAATGTACATGAAATCAAACCAGTAGCACTTCCCCAAACTAGTTGACTTAATTTCTAGTCAACTTCTCGGCGTCTTTTGCTTTTTCTAAGACTCACCAATAATTAGTACCGCGCATTGCTTTTTACATAAATTTTTGGTCTATGTTTGTCGTCTTAATATTACATACTTATCTTTTACAGAATCGTCCAAGAGCGTAATGGAAAACACTTGCAGCAGACAACATGTAATGACTATTTTGTATTTTTTAAACAGTTCTATTTTTAGTTAATCCTAGCGTAAGTCTTTAAATTATACCTTTGTTTCGTTTGGTTTGCAGTGAGGTCGATACATTCTTCCTAATCCATGACTTGATTCTCAAACGTACTTTCAGGTTGATAATGAAAGCGTCGAAACGATGTCCACAGATCATGAATCTGAGGATATTTTATCAATTAACGTGAACCAGGAAGCGTTTGAAGGAAACGAAGGCATTGACGAAAACGATGAACAACTCAGCGAAGGTGACGAGCCAAAGTTCGATGATTTAATACCGGGAGCGAATGTTTCGGAAAAGGAAAAAGATTTCATGCTGCTGTCCTTTATATTGCGGTGTACTCTCAGCGATATTGCCGTGGGGTTTTTGTTGCGTATCTGTTCAGCCCTCAACAAATCGGTCCCTCTAAGAAGCGTTTACCTATTCATGAAAACGTATTCTTCTGTCTTCGATAATAATGTGAAGAAGATCGACCTTTATCCGGAGTGTGGTTACATTTTCAAGGCTAAATTGTTGCCAAATTGCGAATCGTATTGCAGCGCTTGTGGCCACACCGACAACCCTGGAAATGGATAAGGGGCCGGCTTTATTTGAAGTACCTCTCTTAACACAGTTGAGACGGTTATTGGAAAAAACAGAAGTGCCGACCCCGTCAACCAGTAAGTCTATGTATATTCGTGGGATTGTTGATGGCGCTGCCTATCAGTCTTTTAAGACGAGGACTAGCTTTCGTCCAGGTCATGACCTCACTTTACAAGTTAATACGGACGGCGCATCTTTTTTTAAATCGTCCAAGTTTTCTGTTTGGCCAGTCTTTGTAAGCGTTAACGAATTGCCAGTGCGTGACCGTTATCAAAATACCATGATGGTTGCTTTATGCACTGTGAAAGGTAAGCCGAGAATGTTAGCCTTGTTGGAACCTTTATCAGCAGAGCTTATTTAGCATACTGGAAAGCTTCAGAACTTAGAGCCTTCCTTTTCCGGATGTTGAAGTACAGTTGGTGCCTATGATACATGGTTGATTGGGTATTAAGCTCATTTGTAAGGATGGTACAACAACACTTCCATCTGACATTAAATAACCAGAACCCTCCCAATGAGTTATGTATTTTAAAGATGCATTTTTATTTTGGGTCCAGTGAATAGAAGCGCCTGTATATAGTCCACATATGCCTGATTCATATGTGCAACCTTCCAATGGACCTAAAGAGCTAACAGGGATACCTTGATTAAGTCACGGATATGATAGAGTTGTCTCTATGACAGTGATATAATGTACTAACTTGGGTTCCTGTCCAAGCAAAGATACAATTGATGTCTTCTAAGTAGTGAGTTTGCGTAAATGTTTTGTCACCTACTTTTTTAGGATAAATCCCATTTTTAATTTTAATATTGTCGGATTTGGTTAGATAGATAAAGTCTGTGGTTAAGTCCTTAGTTTCTGCTCCAAAAAACCATTTAGTAGCTGAACGTGGAATCTGTTTCATGTACGTAATAATTGCGCCCGTTTTCCAAACTTGATGATTCTGTTTGCAAATAGTAATATAGACAGGGGATTCCAAGGGTTTTAACGAGCAGTTGATGGGCTCAGGTAACCTTTCAATTTGAAGATTGGTTCGTGAGTCACAGATCATGAGGTGAATATGTGTACTAAGTTGAATTAAACCAGCTAGAATTGGTAGCCACAGCATGATGGAAGTTTTTTAAACAAAAATTAGCAATTAGACTTATGTTTTGTTTGCATATCGAACATCAGTACACGCCAGTACTGACGAGACCCCATTCTTCCTTATGCATGGATGAGACCCCGTCATCGACGCGAACACTATTTTAATTCCCCCGCGAAAAAACTATGCCATAGCACTGGTGCTCATGGGGGGGGGGGTCGTGAGGAGTAACTCCTCAAAAGGAGGCCTATGATCGGCGTGTCAAGTCCCAAACTTTCCATGTCGGTGACAAAGTATTGAAATTAAACACAGGTTGTTGAGCAAGTTAAACACACTTGTTGAGCATTCAAAAGAAAGACGTCCCTGTGAATCGAAGGTCCGATTTTGAATGCGTTAATTGGTAAAGGCGCCAGGCCTCCGGCCAGCTGTCCCCCGATGTTATAAGGATAGGAAAATTTGAATTTTGGAAGAAAAAGGGCGGAGCTAAAACCACTAAATAATTAATTACTCGGTTAATATGCCTAATTGATGACTCGGTTAATATGCATAATTGACGGGTTCTTCAGCCAGAACTCTTCGTTAGGTCTTCTCTATAACATATTTTTTTGGGGACTTCACTCCCCCTTGAAGTCATGGATTGTTGTTAACGCGAATGCATGGCGCTATCAGATTTCTTCAAACATCTCCACCGCGACAAAAAGAGAACGTTGAGCTTGAAACTACCTCCGGGTTCAGATTTGGAAGCGTGTGCAATCGTTTTGCCCGCGCGAGTTAAAGCCATCTTGGGGTTTATAGATCAGGACAAATTACGCGTGGTCAAAGGTCGAGGGGAATACAGCTCTAGTCTAACTAGTCTAACGATCTGAAAAGTGGAGCTCACAATTTGTATGTTTATTGTGATATTATTCAATCGAGTTTTGTGGGTGTTACCAGCGCTCCTCTTTTACGCACCATTCCTCTTTCCACTGAAATGAGAGTATGAAAGTTATTTTACAGGGTGTAGTAATTGAGGTTGTATCTCACCCCAATAAATATTTAATATAACTTAGGGCGTTACACATGAAATGTATTTTAGGATTGTGAGGACGGCGACGAAGTGAAGATTGGGTTGGCATCTTTTTCAGTTGAGCTGTTTCATCTTTCTTGAATACTTCAAGAGTTTGAACCTCTTCTTCCTCGGTTGAAAAAACTTCGGATTTGATTGCAACTTCTTTTTCTTGATTGCTGATGTATTCTTTGATAACTAACCAAGAGCCGATGACATCGTCCAGATGATCAGTTGGGAAACCGTATGTAGCCCCGTAAGTTGTTGGTTCTCCAGTGACACGTAACACTTCTACACCCACTACCCAACGTTTGGCAGGTCTGGTTAGGGTCGAGTACCAGTGGCCTTTGACATGGACGACTTTCTCTTGAAAACGCGAAGGGCTTTCCTCAGGGTAGGTGGGCTGCTGCAATGATGTAAAACCAGGCTTGTTGATGAAACCAACTAGACTATTTGATTGCGACATGGTGATCGAAATTCAGAAAGCCGACTGAATACTTACCGGGAGTTTTCTTCGTCGTGTAAGAAAGTGTTCTTACAAATTGTTGTAGGTTCTTTTTGGCAGAAGGAGAGGCTGTGGTTAATTGAGTTTACACGATAAGTTAAAGTCCGAAAAGGACATAGCCTCTGGACAAAGGTTTCCGAGTAAACGGGCTAGAGTCCGAAAAGGACTTAGTGTTTGGTTGGAGGTAACCGAAGAAAAAAGGACTTAGAGATGAAAGAGTCAACGGAATAAAGCTAGAGTCCGAAAAGGACTTAGAAATTGGGCGAGTAACTGGTTTATTAATACACTACAATGGGGAGGGAGCTAGGAGGGAGGACTCGACTAGTCAACGCTGAGTCCCGAACAAGAACTGAAGATCTAATCATGCATAATCAAAGAAGAAAACAATTCATAAGCGTGGGCGGATCGTCAATAATGAATGCGTAACGGCATTGACAAATGGCGGACTAATAAGATCCATGCATACGGTGGGCGACATCTAGTGGGGGCGGGAGAATACAGGTGGGGGGTATTTAAAAATAAGCGGGAGTATGAAAGCACATTCTCACAGTCAGATGGATCGTAAGAAACTGGAAGAGATTCAAAATCGGCGAAAGCAATGTAAGGTGCTCGTTGAGCTGAATTAAAACAACGCATCTGAACGAAATCATCCTTTCCTTGGGTGGGGAGTCGGACTGCTTTGTCACTTAGTAACTTGTCCGGATAACGAGTGAACCGATCATCTAAGACTTTGGTAGTGTGATGTTCTATAAAAAACAATTTAGATTGGTTGCAGCGTGTTGTCGAGCAAGTGCAGCTTTGATTGCCGCAACGAGCAATATTAACAACAGCTTTGCGTTTAGCAATGCTGGCAGGTAGCCGAATCTGGAGAAAATCGTTACCACTACCCGTTATAGGAATAAACGTTGCCACTGAAGCTCGAAGTTCGCTAATATACTCCATCCGCCAACCAGAACCGGCTTTATTCTGTCGGTTGTGGATTACGTTGGCAATATGTTCAAATGCGCTTTGCATAACTTGGTTTAAATCGGAAGTTGGAATCAAAACAACATACACACTATGGAAAAAACGTGGGTAGCGTTCACTGTGATTGATTTCTGCAGTATTTATGATTTTACTCGTAACATTGAACTACAAATTTGACTTTTACAGACAGACTTTTTCGCAATTGGGCTTTCAGTAGACCGAGGATTTGGGAACTATACTCGCTCATTAATTATTCGGCTGTTACAATCGGGTAACGTTCTGGACCAACAATCAATCGATATTCACGTAAATGACAAGCTATAGCGCGATTCAATTTAACAAATTCGTTGTGACCGGATTCAGTTGAGATTGATGTGTTGGATGAGAGAGGTTCCACCGTGTCTGTTGGAGGCGATGAGATTGAGGGTGGAGAAAGGGTGATAGTTAGAGGAGGGGGAGGTCGTGTGGATTTGAAATTTGACGACGATTCAGGCGGCCTTGTCGTCATTTGATACCTCGATTGAGAGTTCGTGAACGGATTGATGGTCGTGGAGCAGGGAATTCTTCACCAGTGCCAGATTGCACCACATTGGTATAATCGTTGTCAATACCTAATTCATGGATCAAATCGCCCAAGAGCGGATTATACTCATAATTCATTGTCAGACAATGTCTTTAGAGCAACTGTACCAGATTTTCGAGCGACATCAGTGTTTTAAAGACACAAGACAAAAATGGGGAGGAGCTCATTCGTTATCATGGAGGCGTTGTTTAGACATCCAGCACGCGTTCTTATTGCTGGTCCTTCGCAATCGGGTAAAAGCAAGGGGGTGGCCAAATTGCTACGTCAGCTACCGTCAATGTTCACTCCTTGTCCTGAACGTATACATTACTGTTATGGTGCATGACAACCGCTCTTTTCCCAACTGCAGTCGGAATTGCACAATATTACTTTTCAACCCGGTTTTAAAGAGAATGATATGAAAGAAAATTTACCATCCAATAGTTTACTAATTCTATATGATCTTATGGAAACTATAGATGGTAAATCAAAAGCTTTGGAGAACATATTTACTAAACACTCCCACTATGCCAACATCTCTGTCATCATGATTACTCAAAACCCATTTTATAGCAATCTTCGCACCATATCTCTTAACTGCTCACATGTTTCTAATGAAAACAGCTCGTGATGTTACCCAAATTCGTGCTAATGGAGCTCAAATGTTCCCTGGTAAGCTGAGATATTTCATGGATGCATATGAGCATGCTTGCGAAGAACCGTACTCTCATTTGATGCTCTCATTTGACCCCAACACTCCCGACAGTCATCGTCTTATTTCGGATGTTTTCAACGAGAAAGGTGAACCCATCGTATATGAAAGAGTGCACCAATCTGTAAAATCCAGCAGGAAATAAAAAAAAACATTTTACCTTGATTTTTTTTTATATTTCCATACTTTTTATGTATAAAACTTGACATTGCATGTTTAGAGAGATCATTCACCATCAAACATTGCCTGTAACACACATTGAGATACTAATATTTAAACCTTTGAACAACATGATATACACACTAATTACTATCTTTATTACAAACCTCGACTGTTTAGAGTATTCGAGAATACCATATAGTTTTTCACTGTTGCGAATTGTTAAACTTGTCACTTTGCCTTTCAACTGACCTGATGCATAGTTATAATGTTTGTCAAAAACGTACTCGTTAGGAGACTTTCAACTTTTTGACTACTTCATTTAAAATCATCTTTCTCATCGATATGTTTCACTGTTTTTTCACCATTGGTTAATTGTTCCATCGCAACACTTTGCTCTATTCTTAACACAATGTTGGAATGTTTTTCTCCACATTTTGGTATAACACTGAGAGCTTCACTTTTGGTAGCCTTGGTGAATTGTTCTATAGAGGAAAACTTTATAACATCAAAATTTATTGTTGATGAGACGAAGTAGTCGTGATCGAATGTTGGGTTGATGTACAATTCCGCACGGTTTCGCACCCTCAAACTCTTCTTATCTAAAACATGTTAAAATTATTTATTCGAACATAAACTTTATGATAATAATTACTGTTTGACATGTTGGAGCAAATCTCATGCGAGTATCCACAAGATCTTCATTGATTTATTAATTTGTAATATTTATTGTTATGGTACAATTTGAATTTAACAGAGGAAGAATTGCCTGCAGTTGTGCGAGGGTAAGGGTGGTTGAGACGGATGTTGGAGAGGATGTTTGCATGGATGTACTTCGGAATGTTGGTGTGAAGGCTTCAACATCGAAATCTTCCGGTCCAGAAAGAATTTCTGAAAAACATGAACATGTCGATAATATAAGATAAATAAACAGCAATATACCTTCTAAAACCTTATTAGAGTCGATTGTGTGGAGGGGTTGTGGTGATGGCGGTGTTGTATCTATTCTAACATGCAAACCTTTCCCTTTACCAACGCCTAAACGAGGACATAGAAAATGATTTAGAATTAACATTTTGTATAGATCAAAATTATAAAAGCTTACCGTTGACCATTGCAGCACAGCTTTAATATAAAACCGAGTTTGAAGAGCGCGCGTTGAATATATAGAGACGACTGCTTCCCAGCCTTAGCTTTGGAATCCATCGCTAGCTGCCCATATCCAAGCGAGAAGTAATGGTTTGGATAAGGTTAGGTTTAAGAGATGTCTTGTTTTCTACCTGATACTCAAGCAATTTGTATGGACTCAGGTAAGACGAAGCTTCAATTTTCACACTATTGAAACCCCACTCAAGACAGAGTCTTGCTTCGCGCAGAATTTCTAAATCATCCGGGGTGTGAGCAATGATGTTATAGCGGTGCCAGTAATCATCCAAATCGTTATCCGGGATTGCTGAGTGCGAAATGGCCCCCATTTCCTTAATTTGCTTGTCCATTTTTTTAATGTAAATTTTTGTTCCAACTATAAACGGTATTTTAGGGTGGGTAATGGGATGTTTGCCTTAATCCATGCATAGGCAGCATATAGTGACGGTAGCACCATGTGTATATGCTTGAGTTTCTTTTAATTAAAAAGTGTCTCGAACTTAGTAACTGTCGAGCAAAAAGTAATTAAATCTTAATCGGAGTAAGTTTAAATTAGAAGTCCTTTTTCTTTTTACTCCATCAAAGTACCTTTCTAACTTTTCTCTTCGTCCAGATAACCAAAAGTCGTACCTTTTCCTTTTGCCAATTGGAACCTTAACAACTGTAGGAACACTTTCTTACAACTTCGAGATGTTATGAATTCTCTTTTCCGTGCGTTGTATTCTGAAATGTGAAGTTATTGGCTTGTTACCGAAATATTTCATTAATAAAAAAAAGTAAACGTATTTTTAAAATCATGCCCTACATTGCGAGTTAGAAGAACAGAACACCAAGATGGCTGCCGAAAATATTGTTTATTATATAAAAATTAGGCGTACAAATTAGGGAAGGGGCATAGAGAAGCACTGGGCAGCCCTGTGCCCGTGTCTGCCACAGGAATGACAGCGGCCACGAAAGCGACTATAACAAAAAAGGTTATCAGAGGCAATTACATAAAAAGCTAATTATTTACTTCATTGTTGTAATGCCGGCCATTGCCGAGCCAATGGCCGCTTTCAGGAGGCCTTCCTGATAGGCATTCCTGCCCCTCCCCCCATTGACTCTGCCCATCCCCCCATTGACCCTACCCCTCCAGACATTTCCCCTACCCCTGCCCACTCCACGCTTTGTAACGGCGGCCGGCGTTACAGCGGCCGGTGTTGCGGTGACCGGCGTTACGGGGGCCGGTGTTGTTTTGGAAGAACGGATAATAAACGGATTTTCTCTTACTTTCACGTTTCAGAAATGTCGATTCATTTCTGTTCCGAATGGAATCCGGAAGCAGATCGGTGTTGCGGGGATCACTCCGAAATAATAGATTGTCTTAAATAATAATTTTAACGTGTGACCCGAGACAGACCAATTTCCTGACTGCACGACCTACCTTTTGTTTTATGACTGTCAGTCGTTTGACCATCGAACTGGTATGCCTAGGTGGGAGCGGCTGCTGCCTGTTCTCATGGAGGCCGCGGAACCAGAGTTCCATAGACGGTCTATTATGTCGTAAACCTGGCCAGAGAATTGACTCCGACGACTGACAGTTAGGAACCCCTTGAGAAAGTAATATGGAAACTGAGTCAAGTGGTATACTTGGTTCATTCAACAAGGGGATAACACTTTCAAACGTCACATAGACCAACTTAAAAGCAACACACTGGTACCATCTTACAGGAAAGAACCAGCACGTGCAGTAGAAGAGGAATCTTGGGAAATAACCGATCGTGGTGCTGTACCGGAAGCGGATAGAGAACAAGAAAGAGATATCCAAGAAGCGGCATTCTAACAACCACCCAATAGTACTGTAAAGAACAATCTTAAGTAATCCAATTCCGACCACGTTCTAATTTAAAAGTCCAACCGGAGAAAACTACACCTTCCAATTTGATTCCCAGCATAATTCTCAGCACGCATCCAGGAAGCCGGGTGAAGATCTGACTGCCGACTCCTCTTCCGACTTTTCATTCCTTGCTTTTGTCAGATCACTCTGCTTTGCTTATTGTTTAGCCTAGTCAGCAAATACCATATCAAACTTGTATAGAAACGCTCGCCCACTCCTGCTCGCCCTCCTTTTGCCAGTTAACTTATGTTCGTTACGCTCGTACTTAGTTCTTGTATACCGTTCCATAATTTTAATAAACTCGGGATTTTGCCGTTCAGCCAACAAAGAACCCACAACAGTTTCTTACAGTACCCTTGTTACCGCGTCGTGACCTCAAAGACTAATCGAACAGGACTAGTGAAGTGTTATTCAACCTGTTTGGTTCCACTTGGAATTAATCCAAGCGGATATTACATGTTGTTAGTTGATGTTTTGGTGCAGAAGTGTTTCAAAAATTAAACGGTGAGAAGTGTTATGTTTATGACCGGAGTAACACCGTAGCCCCATCTGTTTGTAGCAGGCTTTGCAGCCTATATAATAGACCCCAGATATGTAGAACGCCAGTTGGTGTTACACTCTACCGGCTCACTGGTAAGCTTTCATAATACGTAGGTAGCGTAGCTTGTTTAATGAGTAGCATGGATTGAGCTGGTGAACTCCGGGATCTCTTTAAGTTTAAACCAGGAGTTTTAAGGAAGTATTCGCCTCTTACTTGAGAAATCACATTGACACTTTTCTCGACCACTTGCCAAATGTTTATACAGCGAGGTTGCTTGGGCTGTCNAACCAGGAGTTTTAAGGAAGTATTCGCCTCTTACTTGAGAAATCACATTGACACTTTTCTCGACCACTTGCCAAATGTTTATACAGCGAGGTTGCTTGGGCTGTCTTTCAAGATAAGCTCCGTAGTTTTAGAAAAAGATGCGAATAACTTGTCCACTTTGTTAGAAAGCGAAGCTCATTATTCTAGGCTCTGCCAATCAATCTACAAGTTTCTACGTACACTGTAAAAAATTTTAACCGGTTAATGGTCGAAAACCGCGGGTCCCAGGATGGGGCTATTTTTCTACCATTAACGGAGAATGGTAGCGTTCCCCTATAATCGGTATACGAAACCCAATAATAGAAGTTTGGTTAACTTAAATTTGAAAGATTTCAGTACCAAAAATTGTGTTTATTATATATCAAAAATTGAGTAAGGGACCTAATAAATAGTAGACGATACATTATAAATTATGGGCAAGACATCCCTTTAATTAGACGAAGGAAGTACCATTAATTACTCCTCATTTCAGGTAGGCATTCAATTGTATTGCATTTTTCCGAACCTTTACATTGCTAAAGGTTTCGGTGTTAAGGGACTAATTAGTCAACGTATCACCAACACGAGACAATCAAAACGTCAACGACATAAATGACAAAGCTAATCAACACAAAGAAAAACGCATGGCACTGGGGTAAATATATGGCCAAGGGACATTAAAGTGAAAAAAGTAACGAGATAAACAGATAAGGGGTACACAACCTATACAATGCGTAAAAATTCAGGGCCAAATATCGACGCTCCTGCAGAATATCACGGCGGACACTGGCAAGACATCCGATTCAATAGTCGTGTTCAGTTGCCCAATTGTCGTAACAACACTTTAATGGAATCCAGCTTTCGGAATTCGTCATCCGCTATCTCGAGACAAGTGCCTTGAAGGAACAGAAGAGCTGATTTAATGCCGCTTGCGTACTTAATATTATAGACATAATAGGTGGCCATGAGGCACACTAATGCGCTCTGCATGTCACTAGGGGCTAGAACGGGTTTTTGGTCAGCCACAAGAGTTAGCGAGCCTCCGATCGACACAATGTAAGGCGTAGTGCGGACCGGTTTCTCCGCGATGATGGACGGCAGGGCTTTATCCTTAGAAAAACATGAATACGAATTGTAGAAAATTAAAGTTATTTTAAAAGAGACATACTTGTCTGTGATCATATAATAATCTTCCCATTTTAGCAAATTTTTTTAGACGTACTCAGCAAAATCGGCAGTAACTCAAGGGCAGCCCGTGAGGCGACATCTGCAATGCACAATAATAACCCCGAATTTGTTTAGTAAATAGTGACATTTAGAGGCTTTTGAATTACGAAATTCAACCTATCCTAGCTAACCTTGCAGTTAGCTTACGTATCGAGTTCCTATCTACCAATATTTTTTTACGGCAGCAGAAAATTCCACCAAACATATCATAAACCGAACCCCTACCTAACACTCCAATATTTCTTATACTACAAACGAGTACACAAAACTCCACCCATTTTCCCTCTAAGAAATTTGACATATTTCCCTTTTACCCTTCGAATTTCCCTACGATTACTCATCTACTGAAATTATCACCATTAGACTGAGGAAGTATTTAAATGTCAGATGTAGTTAAACATGAGTGACATTCCCATAATGACGTAGATAACTAAACATAAGTATTCTTCATGCCGAGTTAAATTTCTTGAGGTTATATTCGAATGCACTCCAATTAACCGACGGTACCTTAAGCGGATAACAAGCTAGCTTAGCTTTTCCTGCATTAAAATGATTTGAAACAAAAAATATGGTATTTGATGATTCTTTAAAAGATCTAAACAAGCCTACGTACCGAAGTCTTCTTCCACATTGATGTATCGACGAAGAACACAGTCACAAGATTTTGTCATTTGTTGTTTCGCAACTTGCAAGATTTTCGGAACTATTTTTTTCCAATTTTCTTTAAACCTTGCTGACGTTCCATCACCCAGTAATAAATCCAGCTCCAAGAATAGCTGAAATTTTTTACATTTTTTAGAACCTTTGCGGCGCGTAATATGCGTAAAATGTGTACTTACGAAGACCTCTTGGCAGAGGTAAGGACAGCTTTCCTGCACTTCAGCAATGGATTTTACGGAGCCATTTGTAATGTCTGCCCTACGATCATTGTGTCAATTTCAAAAGGACCTTTACTTCCTCCCCAACTTCGTTCATCTTATACAGATCCAACATATTGGCGACATTTCTCTTGTACGGAACAGGATCTTCTGTAATAATTGATAAAACGAATAGTTTAAGATTTGCTCTTTACTACGAAATTTTAAAGAAAATAATCGTGAATATACTCTTCTTTGTTATTTCACTAGCAGAATTGGGCGCGGAGTTAGTCTTAGCCGCAAGTTTCTTTTTCGCTTTACTAATACAGGCCTTTTGCCTTACACGTTCGAATCGCCTAGTTAGCTGGTACTTCAGTGTTTTCTAAAAAATCTAAATACTTAGCGTTCAGTATTCAAAATCGCAATTTACCGTTGACGAAGAAAAATCAATCGGATCTACCGCCAACGAAGGGTAAGTTTTCAAAAGTCGTTGAGTCAATTCCAAAACGCTCACAGACGTCGGATAGTGGATAAGGCGACATGAGTCGACAACTTGCCGAACTACAGTCGACATCTCCGGAAAGGTCAAAGCAGTTCCTTTCTTCAATTTGTTTTCTGTCTTCATCCCAAAGTAATTGTGCAGATTATTCGTGCTTGGTATTGGACGGCGCAAGTAAACATTATCTTTACCTCCATCTTCATAACCTGTAGTTATTTTCTTAATTAAATAGTAAAAAATTGTATGTAAAAATGATTCCTCTTTTACCCGAAGCCGAAAACTCGTGTGAATTTATTTCCAGTTCAATTACATCTTCTTCGCCCTCCAATGTACCAAGATCGGAAATGATAACCTCATTCTCGAATGTTTGTGAATTTCCTTCATTAAAATTGCTCGCAGAATCTTCGAGAATTTTCAGTTACGGAAATGTATACGAAGGAGATTCTATTGTGTTAGTATTTTTTAACTTGTTATAAATGTAAAAAGCCTACCAAACACTGAAGAAAGAGGCGGCGTAGATGCCGTCTTTGAAGGGAGAACTACTGCGGTGCATTCAAGTATGCAACGCAAGATTGCATAGTTGTCCACAACAGAGGAATCTTCGAGAACAGTCCACCGACCGGCGATAAGCTTGCTTTCACATTCGAAGTAACGAATTTCCTTTCCATCCATTACATTTTTCAACACTTTACTAGCTTTTGCTTTTGACGAAACTGCCTGTTTCAGACGATCCACGTCAGAAGCGTCGTTTTTTGATGGGAAAGTAATATCGAAGTCCATTCCCTCAACAACGAGTATAACAAATTTATCCATTTTTTTCACCATACAATTTAACAGGAGTTCTAAAAATGGGAGAAGTACGCAAGACAACTTTGAATGACACAAACGGTAACGTTTAATAAATACCCACTCCAGTACTTCAGAATTCAGGCAAGGAAATGAGGTTTATGACATTTTTCGATCTAATGGCTTTGAATTGTAAGGCGTCTGAAGTACGTTTTTATAAGAAGTGTCGTATGCAATGAGCGTATATTGAAACTTCTTGCAATACCGCCTCTAGCGACGATTAGGTTAAGTTAGACGAAGGAAACACTAGAACGAGATGCAGGTTTAATACATGGGATACAAGAAGCGCCACTGTAGCGAATTCCAGAATTGGCTGAACGCAGTATAAGGACATGCTTATGTGTTCTTCTTAGGCCTTAATAAATATTACTAACGTGTTTGAAAACACACCGTGATTTATATCAGACCTGCTAACTTTGATTTGATTAAGCAGCTG
>JAGJRO010000145.1:0-111584 GCA_022832285.1 Lepidurus apus apus | reverse complement strand
GTGAAGGTTAGCTGAAGGTTATTTGAAGGTCAGATGAAGGTCAAATGAAGGTTATTTGAAGGTCAAATGAAGGTTAGCTGAAGTCTAGCTAAAAGAGCTACGTGACAGGTTAGCTAAAAGGCTACGTGAAGGTTAGCTGAAGGTTATTTGAAGGTCAAATGAAGGTAAGTCTAGCTAAAAGTGCTACGTGACAGGTTAGCTAACAGGTTACGTGAAGGTTAGTTGAGGGTTATTTGAAGGTCAAATGAAGGTTAGCTGGAGTCCAGCTAAAAGGACTACGTGAAGGTTAGCTGAAGGTTATTTGAAGGTCAGATGAAGGTCAAATGAAGGTTAGCTGAAGTCTAGCTAAAAGTGCTACGTGAAGGTTAGCAAAAAGGTTACGTGAAGGTTAGTTGAAGGTTATTTGAAGGTCAAATGAAGGTTATCTGAAGTCTAGCTAAAAGGGCTACGTGAAGGTTAGCTGAAGGTTATTTGAAGGTCAGATGAAGGTCAAATGAAGGTTAGCTGAAGTCTAGCTAAAAGAGCTACGTGACAGGTTAGCTAAAAGGCTACGTGAAGGTTAGTTGAAGGTTATTTGAAGGTCAAATGAAGGTTATCTGAAGTCTAGCTAAAAGGGCTACGTGAAGGTTAGCTGAAGGTTATTTGAAGGTCAGATGAAGGTCAAATGAAGGTTATTTGAAGGTCAAATGAAGGTTAGCTGAAGTCTAGCTAAAAGTGCTACGTGAAGGTTAGCTAGCAGGCTACATGAAGGTTAGCTGAAGGTTATTTGAAGGTCAAATGAAGGTTAGCTGAAGGTTATTTGAAGGTCAAATGAAGGTTAGCTGAAGGTTATTTGAAGGTCAAATGAAGGTTAGCTGAAGTCTAGCTAACAGTGCTAGCTAAACTTAAGGTAAGTTAAAGTATATTCGCTCTGTAATGCAGCATGACATCTCTTTGGAGTGTATTTTTATTCAACCGTTGTCGCTCTTTATCAAGTTACTATGAATGCACAATTCTTTTTTTAACTATTTGTGTCATTTATTTCAGCGAAAAATCTTTTCCAATTACAAAAAACAAAACACTTGGTTATTTGGTTACGAATACTCTACATTGAAAAAATCATGACACCAAGTGTAAGGCAATACACGAAAAACACTATGCGGTCAAAGGCACAAGCTAATAAATACCACTCGGCATCAATTCTTCCTTGAAGTCGAACTTTAGGCTCCGTTTGAAAAGAATAAGCTGGAGCGCGACCGTACGCCATTTCTTCCTCAGCCAAGCTCTGGTTGTCAATTCCTTGCAAAAGTCCAGACATGCGTAAGGTATCTTGAACTGGTACATTTGCTCGAGTTACCTAAAAAAGGAAAAAAACACGGTGTATGAACCTCAAAGCCATAACGAGTAGCAATATGCTTACCAGTGGTATTACAGATCCCAAACACAGCATACAACCAAAAAACCCTGTGAACACCTTGACAAGATACGGAGGAGGTCCTGTGGCTCTCGGGACTCGAGTGTATGAAATAGTAGTAATTCCGATTACGACAGACACGCCAACGGCTACCAAAGTGTTTTTGTACACTAGAACTGGAAAAACATATGTTTAACTTTAGTACAACAAAATAAAGAAAATATACTTATTAGCGGTACATGATTCCCCATAGCTGGTAAAATTGTGTTGAACTGAACCAGGTACAAACACAGAATCGCCATGTCCACTACGCCAAGCACTACTTTCTCCCCAGCATTTGGAGGCAGTAAAAAACTAGCCAAAGTTAACACGACGATGACTAGAAAGAAAATGTATTAACGAAATAATATGTTCATTAAGTGAAGTTATTACTTATAGCAGGAGTGAAGATGGTGACGTTATATAATAGAGAACGCCTCTTAATGGCAATTTCGAAAGTTACGTCGGGGTAGGTAATGTTATAAGGATACTCTACCACGTTCAGGGTAACACTGCTGTTCGTAATCTCCCATTCTCCATTCTCAATAAATACGCCACTCTTGTCAACCTACTCTACGAAATAGCGCCTGTCAGAAAGTGAAGAAGTATTTCTTAGCTACTACCTGTTCTGTGTACTTGTACAGTTCAAGTTTTCCGCCATCATGTGCCCATGAACCCATCTTCAGGTAACAAACTTGCGTGTCCTCCGGCCAATAGCGAAGATCAAAGCGGCACAGCGCGGGCAACCGAGTTGACGGAACCCACAAGACACTCCCATCACTGTATGCCAGTAGGTGAGTTTCGGCAAAATGTCCTACATCGCCAGCATCCGCACTAGAACGGAGATAACAGCACAAATTAGCTTCCGAAAAAGCCGATTTATATATATACTTGTTATAAAGTACAATATCAGGTTGCCAAACTAAATGGCTGGGTAAGTGCAACACGTCGAGCTCGTCGTAGTCGCTTGAATTCCATGACAAACGCTCATCTTTCCAAACTACAGTAAACCAGCCTTGAACAGTGAATTGGGAAGCCAATTCATTCTAAAAAAATGAAATGATGTTACAACAGGAAGAATATGAAAAACAGTTAATGCACGATATTACCACTTCTATGTGCGTGAGAGCTAGGCCCAATCCAACTTTAACAGTTTCTCGATGTGTTCGCGCAGGTCGTAAATGTTTGTCATAGTCCTTTAATAAGGTTTCTTTCAGCCTTTGTATGTCACTGAAGTAAATATCATCGTCTCCCACATTCAGCCCGACGGGTAAGTTCTGTAGATTAGCATTACCTACCAGGCCTGCGATAACTAAAGAAAGATTAAATAATGTACTAAATAGTTCAATCTTATTACCCAAAAGCGCGAGAACTCTTGTAGAGCAACTTTCCATAGTTAACACATGTGCACAATGTTGGGCATTTCACTCTCTTATGATGTAGAACCTGCCCTCGCACCTGGAAAGCTGATTACCTTATCGAGATTCCACAAAGATGGGGTCATATTCAAGATAAGCTTTGCAACAATTTATTTATTTTAAATTTATAACCATCGCATGGAAACAACCACGCCATGTCTTTTCCTTGCCAGGAATGACTGACGTTACTTGTTTCTTCACCATTATGATAACCAACCCAGTCTAAGAAATACGCGAAGAAACTCCGTGGCAGAATAATAGCGAAAAAAAGGGAAAACGCACCAAGTGCATCGTAATCTTTTACCACAACTTTTTCTGAGCTTCCCTTTTGATGCGTTTCACAAGCTTTGGCCAGTCCACAAACTCTGGTCCATTGTGAAGAATTAAGTACGCTGTAGAACCAACCATACCTCCCCAAAACAGCAAATACAGCAAGGTTTCCGTGCTATACTCTACAATACATCACTTGTAAGACACCGTAGCAAACTTTCCTGAAATATCATACCCGATGGAACAATTACTGTAACCCACCACATCACAAACGCAAGAAGGGAAATTGTAGGCAACTACAATAAACTTTATTAAATTTAATTCGAAAACAGGATTTTAGTAAATTATCTTACCAAAAGTACTTTCCAGTCTCTCTCCTGCCTAAAGGGAGACGCTTTGTTGTCCAACTCTTCAAGAACGTAGTTGCCCAAAAATAGATCAATCGCATCCTAAACGGATAACATTAAACTAAACTTGGCAACACATTAAAAACGAAAGTTACCTGTCTAAATCCATCGGCGAAGTTGTTTTTGTAGTACCTGACAGCCGAATTGACGCCATCTCTTAGCGCACCTGTCTTCGTTCGTTTGCCAGTACGAGTGAAGTCCGTTTTTAACGCTCCAGTACCGGAATATTGTAAAGAGACAATATCTGCATTATCCGCCCAAACACTCTTGTATAGCGATTCAAAATGCGTTTGAAGTTCGATTTTCTGTCCTTCACGCAGTAGTTCCAGTCTCTGCAACAAAATATAAATTATAAATATCGATCAACTGAAAGCAAACTACAACTGTACTAAACGTACTGTGAAAATATCTTGCAGATTTCGCCGAGCTAACAAGCTTTGTACTACATTGGTTCGGTCCAAACAATCAATGCAATTGGTACGGAAAACCCCGTCCTGCTGCTTAATTACAATTCCATCCCTTAATCTCAGAAAGTAGCCTAATTCCTCTTGGTCCCCAGTTAAACGGTCCATCAATATGCTAAGTCTGTCCCAACGCATCTTCCTACATTCGTGATGGAAGTCAAAAGCCTCGTATCTAAGAAAATACATAATGAACGAAAAGCTCCAAACGTGACTAAGAGTAGTACTTACTTAACCAACGGGCTCTTGAACGTCTTCACCATAGAACAAAATGCGTGCTCTAACTTTTGCTCTGAACCTTTGTGGTCGATCTAAAACAGACAAAAATAGCCTCGAATGAGATTAAATGAGATTAAACGGGTAAAAAAGGGAACTTACAAGGTTGACTAGAACCTGCTTTCCATAGTTTAATACTTGCGAATCAAAATGCCGGGAAAACGCTTCGGCATGGTTGTCAATAACACTTAAAAGCGGTTTAGGTTTATACTTCAAATTAGGCAGTTGCGTCCAAAATAACGGTATTGAGCCCCTTGTCTGCCAAATCACATAATTTTTTTAAAAAGATAAGCAAGCATACACACACACTTTTTAAAAAAAGATATTACTTGGACAAATGATCCTTTGTCGCCCTGGAACTCGATTATTTGCTCGGTCTCAACGAAATTTGCCACCTGGCCTTCTAAGTCAACCCCTCGCATAAGAAAGCGGGTGCCTGCTCTATAACAGCAGCGCCTTGATACCAGGGACCAAACAAACGGTTTGCCATTAAGGCTACAGTGGTTGATTGAAACATAACCATGCATTATAGGCAGTACGTAGCGATGCAATTCGGGTTGACTAGCCAAGTCTCGCGTTAAATGTCGGTTCCAAACAAACCGTTCATCTGCCCTCACGTGGAGTGGCATCTTTTTGAAAACCGACAATTATCAAATGAATTGCCCACTAAAATTTTCCTTAAAATATAGTCATTACTTGCAAGAATTCTGGCATCGTATTGTGTAAACGTTGGAGTGTATGAGTGAGGTCATAGGAATAAGAGAAATAGAAGTACGGCGTTTTCAGCACGTGCTCAATCATGCTCACGAAAACTTGATTATCAGCTTGCTGTAAAAATGAGAATAAATTTAATTTAATTATTCAAAAATAATAGTGATGTTATTTCTGAACTCACTTGTTCTTCCGTCAAGTGTAGCAATGTACGAGCAAATGAAATGATTTCAGTTTCGTCGACTTTCCAAATGCTCTGCCCATTGATTTCGCCCACTTTGGATTTCCGAGTGATGACAATCAAGTACGATCCTGCCAAAAGACGAGTGATACCCAGGATGCCACATATTGGTTTGCTGCTCGCGATGGGGGGAATAGCGACTTTACGTGCTAGAGAAAAATAAGAAACATTAATAAAGCGAATTTGACGAACCGTTTTCAAAGGTCTTAATGTTTCACATGACGTCAGCAATATTTACAATATTCGTACATTCGTGCTAAGAAGTTATTATACCACAACTTCGATAAAGACATCGATTTGCTTAAACTCATTAGGCTACCAAATAAATCTTTTTACGTCCGCTAGTAAATGCCTCACACGGGTCATTAACTGAACTTCGGAAGGCTAGCGCTATTCTGCTGGTTAATTAAAATTCGATACATATAATGGGGATAGGAACACCCAGACTGGAAGTCTATTACACGGTCTTTTACTCGGGGGTACCTATAGGTCTTCGCAAGTCTCAGCTAAAAAATTAAAGCTAGGAAAGTGTTCACGGGAAACGGTCAACATGTTTACGTTCCTCATCTTCCTTCTAACCATAACTGCTCAGGGTAAGAGTTTTCATTTTCTATCGTTCGGGAAAGCTACTACCTTAATGGATTTTATAGGGCTAAACAGTTCCCAATTTTATGGCCTCGATGTCTGGAATATAACATACTGGAGTGAATTCACGGCTTCTTCTTTTACCTGTGCGGCTCTTTGTCTAAACAATAATTGTGCTGCTTTTAAGTTTCGAGGCAATCAGTGCCGACTTACCGATGATTATGACAGTTCCAACAATACATCTACTATTACAGACTCCTACTTTGCAACCATAGTAATTCATAGCATACCATTTTTACGATCCGTTCACTATAAATTCTTACATAATCCGTAGCCTAAAGAAGTGACTGAAGAGTATACTAACCTTACATACTGTCCGTTTAATAATTATACGACTCCATTAACGAACACAACAAGTACGAAAATAATTTTTTTTATCGAACTAATGCAAGCTTATTTAGGTTGTTCTAAGCTATCCTGCAAAACTCAAACAGCCTACAGTGCAAAGGATATTACACACACACAAAATGTTCGAGATCTTTGTGGATGCCTCGATCTTTGCAAAAAAACCTTGAATTGCGTAATATTCGGAAATACGAAGAAAGAACCCTGTTATTTTACCACAAACAGTACTTCAGGCAAATTTTCACCTTTGTCGAAGAAAGAAACCGCATTTAAAGTATGTACTTGTAGTCCATAAGTGAGATTTGTGGAGTTATAGAAAGGACAATGCTAGTTTTCTTGCTTCTTACACGTGTGTGCTTTTAAATTTGTAGCCTACGCTGTCAAGATCACGTACTTAATTAGAAATAATTCGTAGCATAAGTACTGTACCGATATCTATTAGTATTAAAGCAAAGCCTGGTCAGGTTCCTTGAATTCTTGTGTCTAAGATCAGTGTTATGAAAACATGCCTTACCTTCAAGAATTATATCCTGAGTAAGTCTATCAATTACCACAAGCTCTTTAGCATTGCATAACGGTTCAATGTAAAACTTGTCCGGGGTCACATGCCTGGAAATAAAAATAAAATAATTAACCCATTTTGATTTTATTTATCGGCAAATCTGTACATCACAAACTCTACTTATTAGTTGTTTTGTACATATTAAGCTATAAAAGTCTCGACGAACTAAACATACTACAAACTCTAAAATACTTACAGAATTAGATCGTCGTGAACTTCCATGTTTGTTGTGATTTTTCCCTGTCGACCTGTCTAAGTGCTGTGCTAAGTTCCACCCATCGATACGTAAGTGTATCGATACGAAAACGATATGAAACTGATCGATTAACACCCTAGACTGATAGCAATGTCTGATTATACTACGGTAAGGCGTTTCGCTGCTTTTTTTCGACTAACTTCGTAGCAGAAACGTTTTTCATTCTCTCTATCCACCCCCGAATGCTATATAAGGAGGGACTTTAGCTTGCGACCAACATTGTTACATTGTTGCTCTAACTGGAAGTCAGAAAGTGGAACGAAAATGTCGCTACTACTTCGAGACCCTTATCTGTTGGACCCGTTTTGGCCCGAAGTTACCGAGCCCCTCCGCATTTGGAATCAGGATTTTGGTGCGGGGCTTACACCTTCTGATCTCATTCCGTTTGGTTTCGGTTTGTCGCCTATCTTTGATGCTGGAAGAGAAAGGTCCAAGCGAGCTCGTCGTCATCCTCAAGGAGCTCGCTCTGAAGTTATCAATGACAACGAGAAATTTCAGGTACGTAAGACAAAATAAGTGTGAGAAAATTTACATTCGAAAGATTAGGTGACATTGGACGTGCCTGACTACAAACCGGAAGAAGTAAAAGTCAAGACGCAAGATAACTCTTTGGTGATAACCGCTGATCACGAGGAACGTCCAGACGAGCATGGCCATGTCGCGCGTAGATTTACCCGTCGTTATTTCTTACCCCGTACCGTGGACCTTGAGAAGATTGAGTCTACCTTATCCGAGGATGGCGTGTTGAACATAACTTGCCCCAAGAAGCAACGCGAGATTCAAGAGAAGAAGGTGGAGATCAAACAAATCCCAGCTCAGAAGCAAGCTAGCATCCAGGGTGAACAAGGGGGCTCAGAGAGGAAAGTTACTGGTGTCCAGGGTTCGCAGCAAAACGTCCCGATTCCTGTCAAACACCAGCGCGGAGGTGGAAACGCCGATGTTGAGATGAAGTGAAACGTTTTCCTTCATCCGGACTCTAAAATTTCTATTCCAGATCTTGTTATGTAGTTGAGTCTTATTAATACACAGCATTCGTTTCAAACTTGTCTCGTATCAATATGTCTTCCTCAGTTTAAATGTTGAGTCGTTAAACCGGTATAATTTTTGTTATATCTAGCTTATTTTGTTATATCTAGCTATTTTTGTTATATCTATAAGGCTTACACGCTCTCAAAGTAAAAGAAACACGAGTTCTTTTTACGCTCGAGTCCACGTCAAAAGTTCGATTATAAGCAATGTATTGCGTTACCTTTCGAACCCTCGGTAACATTACTTCAAGCTTCGCTGTAACATAACTTTCATCTAGTTTTGTAAACTTTCCTCTTTAAAAAGTTCTAGAAAAGACATCATCCGGTGGAAAACGTTTGTCAAGCTATCTACAAGAATTTCGAGTTTAAGCAAGGCTCACTAATCTATACCTGGACGTAGAGTTGTTGAAAAGGGCGAAAATGTGCTGGGGTGCCCAACCCCTCCATGCCTGCATGGAACGTTCATATTCCAGGAATTAACCAGTCCTATACCTAGTATTCACATGCCATGCTGGTTTCCCGAAACGCGGTTCAAAAATTGTTTGGTCCTACGTTGGCGGATGTTTCTTCTCCGTACTAGGACCTTTGTTATCTTTCGGTGCTATATAGTTTTCAGCGTGGTTTACTGTAGCCGAGTAAAACATTTCGGATGCTCACTTGTAAAGCGTTGCTAGAATGATTGCAGCTGTATTGCCACGCGGGACCTACGTTGAAGAAGGAAGAAGTCTAGAACAATCGTTACGCTTCCGTTAGCTGGCGCAGTACTTCACAAAGGTTCTAGAAGTAGCACAGCCCTATAAAAGGGGAAGCGGGTTTTGTGTGGGATACCCAGACGCTTTTGAGTTTTCGGAGTGCTCGTATCTACCCATCGACTTCTACAATGTCGTTAATTCCATGGGGATTCGGTGGTAATCCATTCGGCGGTAATCGGTACGGAGGTTTTGGTGGTTTAGGTGGTTTAGGTGGCTTTGGAGGTGCCGTTGATCCATGGGATCCCTTCTCCGATGCCACGTTTGGTAACGCGTTGGCGACTCCTTACGATGTATTTGAGCCTCGTGGAATGCGTCGTTTTAATCAGCCTGTGAATTGGTTGAACCAACAGCTCACCAGGACCAATGTCAAGGAAGACGACAAGTCTTTCCAAGTAAGTACTTGTATCGTCTAAAAAATAGAAGCATGAGAAAGACGTTTCGTAATACGATTAATGTAATTTTGTGCTCATTGTTCAGGTGTTGATGGACGTCTCCCACTTCTTGCCCAATGAGATTACTGTAAAGACGACCGACACCGATGTGATCGTCGTTGGCAAACATGAGGAGAAGTAAGACGCTACAGATGTTAAATTTCTGTAATGCTATTATTTTTCTCGTTTCTAGGAGTGATCGTCATGGGTACGTTTCTCGCGAGTTCCGTCGTCGTTACACTCTGCCACAAGGCGTGAATCCTGAGCAGGTGACTTCAACGTTGTCTCCTGAAGGCGTGCTCACCGTGTTGGCACCCAAGATGGCTATCCAAGGCAAGCAAGAACGCGTAATTCCTATTACTCCGGCACCTTCGGCTGGAGCTTTGGGTCCGTCTACTGGAGGAGAGCAGCCAACTAATCAACAGCAGCGTCAAACTGGCGGAGCAGCTTAATTTGGCCAACTTCTGTTGCCCCGTTAAAGTCGTTCTTATTTCGTGATCTATTTTTTATTTTTGTAAACTATAGTTCAATACAAAATCAGGCGCAAACATTATTGTCTAAGCTTGGTAAGTCCACGCAAAGAACGATGAATATTCTAATTAAGTAGACAAGGTAGGCAGGAAGCCCAGGTCAAAGTTAAGACGCACCCTGTAAAATTAAGCTTCAGCCTCTATGGGCTACAACATTCCTTTGGGACCTGTTTCTACTTTTATTCAGAAATGGGGTGACTATCGTCGTTGCTGCGTTTACCGGAAGCGAACCATAAAAGCCCGACAACCCTTCCCTAGGTATTCATTCTAGCCTGAGCCTCCATCCCCTGTGCACCGAGAGACGCGACACCATGAAGGTAAGCAAAACGATATACTTTTAGAAAGGCAAATTACAGAAACAAGTTCAATTTTCAGATAGTGTTCTGCCTGGTGATATTGAGGTTGGCCCTTGTCATTGCGTATGCAGTGGGTTCACCTATATTTCCCACAACTGATCCACCTAGACAGCTCGAAAATCCGGCCGGCTCACAGCTAACTTCAGCGGGTACACAAGTATTGGATTCCGAATTCTTGAATAAATTAAGGCAGAAATCAAACCCGCAAGAATTGAATCCCCAAGGCGCTGCCGCCGAGGTCAACAAAAACATCCAAGAGGAGAATAACAATCTGCAATCAGCCGTTCGTCCTCCACAAAATGATAACCGACAAAGCGTTAATTCAGCGGTTCCAGAACCATTACCCAAGCCCATTCCGCAAAAAGAAGACGACGTCGCCTCTGCTGTCTCGCAGCCTGTGAAGGGAACTGAAAAGCAAGCGGGCGCGGATACAACGTCAGGCCAATCCCAAGTTAATCGCAATGAGCAAAGCGGCAGTCAGCCTGAGCCCTCGATTTCATTTGTTCCAGAAGTTGTACCTCGTTTCATTCCCCTGAAGGACGCAGAACTTTTATTTGGACAGTCTCTACCACAAAACTTATTTGGACTTCTAGACGTACCAACACAACTTGTACCTAAGGAAACCGTGGCAGAACCGAATTTGCAACCTGAAGACAAACTCTTATTACCCAAGGTATTGTTGGAAGAAATCATTCAGCCTCAAACTCGAGCAGAACCTCCAACTCAGCCTCAAGCTCAGGAGAAACCTTCAGTGCAATCAGAAAGCGTTATGGCGGAACCTTCGATTAAAGCACAGGAATCGCAACTGGAGAAAGCCAAAACTCAGACTTCGCCAGATGCACCGTTACCTGTCAAGTCCCCGGCACAACAGCCTTCATTTACAAATCAGGCCGAAGACGACAAGAAGCAACCTTCACCCGATGAACCCATACAGTATATAAACGCCGAAACTTCACCTACAGCTGAAGCTGACACTACAGCAATTAAATCTTCACCCCAAGATACCCAAAAGAAACAACAGGCTCGACCTAAGCTACTGCTGCGTCCAGAAGACTTGGAAAAGTCTCCGATTGAAGCCCAGACACTGGAGCAAATTCCTGCGCCAAACGAGCAAATTCCTGCGCCAAAACAAGAGCAAATTCCTGCGCAAAAACAAGAGCAAATTCCTACACAAAAAGAAGAGCAAATTCCTGCGCCAAAACAAGAGCAAATTCCTGCACAAAAAGAAGAGCAAATTTCTGCGCCAAAAGAAGAGCAAATTCCCGTTCCTGCGCCAAAAGAAGTACAAACGCCTACGCAGAAAGAAGTTCCTTTTAAAGCAGGTGTCGCACCAACTCCGGATCGCATTCCTGAACAAAAAGCAGACAAAATTCCTGTTAAACTTAAACCAGGTGTCGCTCCTCACGAAACTTTGCAAGAATTTCAACCACAACAATCACTGCTAACCAGTCTACCCGGCTTATTTCCTTTTCTCAACTGCTACTTGGCACCCCGTGCTGACAAAACGCAATTTCTGAAATATTTCCAGCAACTTGAGCCAGAAGTCTCGCAAACACCCCAAGCGGGAGCGGGAACACTTATTCAAATCCCTGTGCAGCTGGAGCCGATCCTGAGTCGTTTACAAACACGACATCCCGATTATTTTCGGCAGCTCGTCCAGCAATGGCAAGACAACCCAATTCTTCTTCAAAACATACAGCTAGACCCTGAAAGCTACTTGAAATTATTCCAGGAAAATCCCGACTTTGCTTTCCATCCTCATGTCATTGTCAGCGTTTTCACTCGCCGTTATCAATTGCAACAGCTGCTGGAGATTCTACGCAGTTCTCCTTGGTTGAAAGAGATTTTGCTTCAAGCTCCTGATTCAATGACCAAAGCTTTAGAAAGCCCGCCAGCAATGGTTCCCGAAGTGATCAGGTTTGCCGAAAACCCGGAGTATGCCACACAGGCTCAAGTACTCCTAAGAAATAATCCCAGATTATTTCAGTTGCTCCTTAGTGACCGGAATCTCTTTACTTGCTTGGAGTGTTACCCACTGGCTACCCTACAAACGCTTCAGTTAATGGACTCCAATCCGCAATTTCTTCAGAGCAGTCTTCGTGACCCTAACCTTGCAGTTCAACTGTGCGACAAACTTGGACAGAACCCGAACCTTTTTCTACGCATACAAGAGAATCCTATTGCGATTTCCGAAACGCTTGGAAGCGGTTGGCAAGAACCGGAGATCGGAAATCAAGATCCCGTGGTCGTGTGCTACTTGAGCTCCTAATTAGCTGAATTTAGCCCCTCTCTTGAGGTATGGTTGTGTTGATTAGTTTATTGTCTTAATGTTTAGCAAAGAAGTGTAGTCAATTAGACTAGACCTCTGGCTTCAGCTTTACATCCAGGTTCTCAGGAAGTGTTCACCGAGATTCAATACATATTTTACTCGTTTTTATTAAAACCCTCACACATGTTACTTAGCGACATTTACTGTTATTTGCTTTTTTGATGACGTTGAATTATTGGTAGAACAAAGGTACTAAAGTTATTAAAACCCTCACAAATATTTTACTTGGCGATATTTACTGCTTACTTTTTGATGACGTTGAATTTTTTATAGAAGAAAGATACCCACGCTACACATAATGTAGCTCATTTGATCATAAGATCTGGGTATGTCAGCGGATATTCCCGCCTTCCGGGTCTGGGGAAATTGGTGGGGAGGTGTTCAAGTTTGTAAGCCACACGCTTGTCTTCGCTTACGAGAAGCACACGCCTGTGAGGTATAGGTACAAAAGCTCACGTGGCTCCCGCAAAGAAACTAGTAGCTTGATCACGAGCGGTTCGACAACAACTATGAAGTCCTTACTCCCGGTAACACTTATCCTAACTTGCTATGGATTGGCTCAAGCGATTCCATTTCCCAACATCGGGGGTCAACAAGCCAGCCCGACCTGTCCGCAAGACAAATTGCGTAAAATCTACTTACACCAGAATATGTACTTCCAGGTAAGCTAATCGTAATTACGTTAGCAAAAAGAGACTGTTTCCTAACGTATGGTCTAGTTTGTAGAATTCAGAAACCCTGCTCCAGTTCCTGACATTGAAGACTTTACACTTTGCTACTGGATGAAATCAAACAACTTGACTTTCAACCATACAACTTTCTCCTATGCTGGTAAGACGAGTTTCTAATGGCACACACCCACCGAAAGTTGCTTTACGCGTAATATTATTACTTAGTACGGGAGCAGCCAGCCGCTATTTTAATACGCATTGAACCTACATTCTTCGGGCAGGAAGTTCGATTAACAATTGGGGGACAGCTCATCCATACGTCCCTAACTAGTTTAAAACAGGGCTGGAATCACTTTTGCCATTCGTGGGAAGGAAAGAGAGCACGTTACCAAGTTCACGTCAACAGCGAACTCCTTGAAGAAGGCGCGGTCCCAACGGTAAGCCCAATATCCTTGAAAAATTGCCACCTTTGTTTAATTAATCTGGGTTTTTTTCGTTTTTTGTTTTGTTTTTTAAGATGAGAGGCCACATCATTCCGGGTGGTGGAATTGCCATTGCTGGTCAAACACAAGCTATTTTTGACGGGGGCTACGATCGCCGAGCTGGCATCGACGGCGAGATAACTTTATACAACTGGTATAGCAGACCTTTAATTAATGGAAAAGTGGCCGGTACTTGCTGCGGAGTTAGCGAAGCCTTCCGCGCATGCAATTTAGCCCCTAATCATCCCCGCGGAGATCTGATTAACTGGCAAGGAACAACTGATATTGTCTTTTACGGTGGGGCTCGAGTTGGTTTAGCTAATCCTGTATGTGCGAGGTTCTAACTTGTTTCCAAATACATTTTCTGTTATACTACAACTTACGACTACTTGTGTACGTGCATTATCAATTATTTAAATTGATGAACAATAACATCATAAATGCAGGTGTTCATTTGTCACATGCTACGTTACTTTCCTTTTCACTGGAAGATTAAATTCTTCTAGAAAAGACTCATAACTGGAATACGACATGTAAGTTTAATCGTAGCATCACGATATAGCATAGCCTACGTGACTGGGCGTTACGAAGAAAGTGGCATTCGATTCGGAAAGAAAGTAGAAGCTGACAGTTGCTCCTTTCATGGGTTGGGGGTAAAAACACACCCTATCGTGATATGATCTCGCCGCTCTGCGCTACTTCATTTCAATGTCGAAGAAAGTCAGACTTATATAATTAAGGGCGAAGTCAGGGCCGCGGTTATACTTCGTAGGCTCTTTCTTACAGTAAATATACTACCCTACGCCCTATTTAGCTGACTCATTTACGCCCTATCGAACTTGACCCCTTTTACAGATTTCGAAGTACGACCCATCAAGGTTGTCCAAAACACGCACAACGTCTGTTTAATCGATTCTTAGAGAAAAGCTATTATGGTAATATCCGTTGCCCTTGTAAACCTTGAAAGACAAACAAGATCTCCTGATTAATTGCGTGGTTTTACATCCTACATCGCCACTTTACCCAAAAAAATAACCTCAAACCGGAACCACAACTTCCCTTTTTCGATACCATTCAACGCTTAGTACGGGATTGGCTAACTTGACTGCGTACCTCCAAACATGCGTTAATGACCCGGGTAAATGTCTCCGTGTGTGTAATCGGGGCTGAGCTAACGTGGGGTTTTCCCTTCGGTCCACCGACCCGCCTAATCCGCCCGCCCTTACAGGTGCTTGGGAAAGAGGATGGATATCCGCCAAGAGGAACGGTTGGCTACAAAAGCCCAAGCACTCGAAGCCCGGTACTCCAGTCCCGTCCTGCTCCTAGCTCGTTAATCATGAGGTTGATGTTTCTTGTTAGCTTCGTTGTCATTCAACTGACTTTCACCTTCGCGAAAACCAACTGCGGCAATGGAGTCACAGACAAGTTGCGTAAAGTTAATCTGAGTCAAACAAGAACTTTCTTCCAAGTAAGCAAAATTCAGTTCCTCTTTAGGGAAAGTTGCACGCTAACCAAGACTGTCTTTAGTACATTGAATTCATGCTGCCTCAACCCATGCCCGATCTGCAAGATTTCACACTGTGCTACTGGGTCAGATCCACCAACTTCACTTTCCCCCACACTACGTTTTCCTACGCAGGTAAAAACTATCAATCGAAATGGAGCAAATCAATCTAATACATTTACTACAATACGTATACTAAAATTGTAGTTCCCGAAGAACCATTATCTATTGTAACGCAAATTGAACCTAACATTTTTGGAGCTGGCGTCAAAATGATTATCAATGGAAAAGAAATCTTCAACGAAGCTATTGCTTTGGACAGAGCATGGAATCACCTGTGTCACTCTTGGGAAAGTTCAAGTGCCCAATTTCAACTCTACACCAATGGCGCATTAGCGTTGGAAGGCAGAGCCCATGAGGTATTTAGAAACTCGAGATTTTTTCTTCGATACTATGCTAAAATTGTGTATGCAAACATTGCAGGCTAGAAACTCGGTAATCCGCGGTAAAGGAATGCCTATTGCCGGGCAATTGCAAACAAAGTTCAACGACGGTTTCGATTTTGCTATGGGCATTGAAGGCGAGGTAGTTCACTACTTCTTTGATTCAAGAGCTCTGAACCGAGGCAGAATTGCGGGCGAAAACTATGGAGTTAAAGAACTTCATCGCATATGCGATGCTAACCAGCCCAAAGGTAACATCATTAGTTGGGACAATACTGACATGAAAATCTTTGGCGGCGGTCAGTACACGCTTGCAAATCCTGTGTGCGGCGATTTTTAACACTTTGTAAATGATTAAACTGGAAATATATCACTTTGTAAATTATTAAACTGGAAATTTATCACTTCGTAAGTTATTAAACTGGAAATACCGTATATAATCGAATATACCGTGTTTGTTTGGACACAATTTGTGGCAAAAAGTAGGGGTTCGCGTTATATTCCAGACTAGTCTGGGCTCCGAGTTCGCGATAGAGACCAGTCCGAATTCGCGATATATTTGAGATATATTCATCTTGCACTTTTTATTATTTTTTCTACCAAATTCGTACCCTCGCGTTATATTCGGACAGCGTTATACTTGAGTATATACGGTATATCACTTTGTAAATTTTTAAACTGGAAATATATCACTTTGAAAATTATTAAACTGGAAATATATTGTATAAGAACGTATTCAGTACTGGCGCATTGAAAAACAAACGCAACGCCCCAAAATTGCGTCGTTTAACAAGACGATAACTGGAAGAATGGTTTGACACTTTGGAGAGATCCTCTTTGAAGTACTTGACCGATAAATAGGAACGTAACCCTGAACTTGTTTCAAATATAAAGCATAGTAACCGCAAAAGACGAAAAGGTCTACGCAAGCAGGTAGAAATTAAGGCACCCTAAAAGTTTGAAACCCTGTTTTCAATTTCCCTAAAAAAACTTTGTCAATTTCAAGAATACGACAATCAGGAACAACTCGTATGGAAACTTCCGGTCCTGTTAGACATTTTGGCAAGTCCACGAACGAGGTACAAAGAAATCCAACCAGGAATCCTTCGGGTTAAAGCACTCGATTTTAATTCAAGGTTCATAAAAGAAAAAAACGAAGAATTCCTTACCAGCGTAGGCGGGCAATTAATCCTGGCGTAATACTCCATGCTATAGAGACTCATGAGCAGTCCAGTGCCCATGAACAAGGTGACCCACATAAAAATATTTCCCAATCGACGAGTCCGCTCCATCTCGGTAAAAAAAGCAAACATCACTACAAGACAAGAAAGTGTTAATTCAAGCGAAAAGCAATATTCCCCAATTACGGATTTCTTACTTCCAAATCCGCCAAACAGGACGAGCAGGATGGGGTAGAAACTGTGAAACATAAAGGTGAGGACGTATTCATGGAAGACCGAAGACACCACAAAGACGACCAGCATGGGCAAAATCCGACTTCTTCGGCCACATAGCTCATAGACATCTTTGTAGACGTAAGTATATAGCCAATCGTGAACTACCACGTTCCAAGTCCTATAGTAACTGGCATACGACGAGGAATTCCACCAATCCTAGCACAAAATTGGTCAAGAAAAATAAAATAAAGATCATAGTTACTTTGTAGAACATTCTATCGGCAAAACGAAGCATTTCGGCGAAGGCGTTCAACCAAGCATGGAGTAGACAAAAGAATCCGCACAAAAGTACCAAAGTGCCTGGCATCATGCACCCAAAAACGGAAAGTACCATGGCCTTGGCCGTGAATGGTTCGTGGGCTGACCCAAATTGCCGGAAAACGGGTACACAAAACCGCACGAAAATGAAGTATAGGTAAAACAAAACTCCCAACACCTGCGCAAAGTTCCAACCAACCCACGACCACTTAATACGTCTAGTCCTAAGACGAGAAATTTAGAGCTTGGATAATATGTCTAGCTTAAAAATAGATTAAAAAGCCATTTATTAAATTAAAAAATGAGATTGAAAAACAGATTAAATACCTCGGGTAGGAGTCCCTGTAGACGAGTGTGGGAGCAAACAGAAAGTACAAGTACTTCGAGAAATCGGGACAGGGTGAATCTGCGTCCAGTTCTTCATCCCCATCCTTATCAATGCTCACTGTCCGCTTTCTTAAACTCGGTTGGGAGCTTAGAGCTCTTGGTATATTCGACCTAACGAAGGCATGCGTTTTCATTATAAGACGGACCTAAAAATAATGGAATAATAAACGTGTATGGTAAAAAAAATGTATATATAAAAAAGGTATATCTTATAGATTACTTGTTCCAGAAGCACAGTAACAGAAGAAGCAGGGGGAAGGTCCACCACCATAATTTCCTTGGCAGGTATGTAAATAGCCAGGGAGATGTAAGCCACATAAAACGCTAACCATAAACCATCCCAAATACGTAGCCAAAGTGCTAGGAATATGATATGTGAATGCAGAAAGTAACTGGAAAATAATGTATACAGTACTTACGATTTTTTCCGAGGTAGTATTTGCGATTGGCCCAAGTATTGAATGCTGGGTATACAATGACAAGGGAACATAGCATCATAGCAACCCAGATGGCCAGAACCGTACGAAAATTTCCAAAAGCCCATTGAATCATCTGGAAATCCAAGCTGATCCTACAATCTCACGTTTGAACGAATGTTCGACTTAATAAAATAAAGGGAAAATATTACGTTCCAGTTTCAACGATGTCGTAAACAATGGTGTTGAGAAACAGGAGCAGTAGAATGGCAATAAATATGTGGTAAATGGTCTGGATATGATTGATTTCAAAGAGGTCGGTCAAAAGGGAATTTCTCGGCAAAAATTCCTTATCAGGCAACGAGCCACTTGGACTTTTCTTTCTGGAGTAGCAATTATAATTGTAATCCCGGTTAAGCATTAACGATGCAATACCTTTGGGGTCTTGGGTTAAAATCTCCCATAAAAAGGCGATATCGCTTAGGTACTTCAACAGCTTCAAGTTCTTCCATAAACTGATCAATCGATTCAGCCATTTGTCTTTCCGTTTGTTTTAACAAATTTCGCTGGATTTTCTGCGAGAATACAGGTGATTCAGCTCAAAAGACATCAGCATGTTCAGAAAATTTTACCATTGTACGGTCCCTGACTTGTTGCATGGCGGTTTGTCTAAGTAATGCAGCCTTACTTCCAGTTCCATCAACCTCAGACGAACAGGGATCTTTAAAAACCAACGACATGAGAACTTAAATGTGTTAGTTAATACATAAAATGAAACACATACCTTCTACATATTCTTGCGAATTCTTCTCACTAGGTTCTTTATGGCCATTCATCAGAGTTATTGTTTTTTCCGGCATCCCATCTCTTTTATTCTCCCGTACCGTAATAACAGACCGTTTTCTTAAGCCGTCAGGAATATCTTCTTGCTTTTCACTTTCAATTTCGCCCATTACTGAATCAATATTGTCTTCATCCATCTTCAGACTTTAAGAGGAAAAAAGGGAAACAGTTTTGCTAGTACATATATAGGAGTACGTGGTAAAGATAAGCTTAGTAGAAGGGTCGAATGGAAAACAGTTACCTGGCTATTCAAACGTCAAAGCACTGATTTTTAGATAACAGATAGTGAGACACAGCGAAACCGTTCCACATCACAGTTACAGATGTTTTCCAAGCCTTCCTTGTTCCTGCCCACAGTTGATAAAGTAACTATGAAGAAAAGCTATAAACAATTACTCGCTTGGTCAACACAAATGAAGATTGTTATGTTTCAAAACACCCACACACATAACACGTGTGAAATCCTCCAGCCTTGACTGTTTTCTGTTATGATGTAATCAACCCTAAACTGCAGCTACCAATCGTGGGCTACCAACACATGCTGTTTCTGCAACCCCAGCCGCTATGCCCTATGGCTTAATCTTGCACGGTGACAGAAAAATGCCGGTTTAGTTTAGATGCATGTGTCAGCCATGCGAAAAAGTACAGTACATGAGGATGTACTATATGTTAGGATTTAAATGGCATGAGGATGGAAGGAGTTCCTTGGTACACTTTATGAATTCCTTCCTTTATGATTTAGATTTATACGGTACGGATATAGTACATCATAGAAATCATAAACCATAGAAATATAATTAATAAAGGAAGGGGTAGATCGTACACTTCGGTTAAAACAACTAAAACATAATTGACAGATTTAAAGTAATGGTTCTCAGAACGTTATTGGTAGTGGCTAAGCGTGAGGTGGGTGAAATTTGGGATTAGCTCGAACTTTGAACTTCATGCCGAACTCGGACCTTGTCGCATTTTCAATTTTGGGTTTGTATGCGTATGCCTTAAGGATAAGTACACCCTTGCTAACTCGTGCGTGGTCGCTTTACACAAGCCATAGACATTTCAAATGGGATACAGTTGTCACATCGCTTTAAACATGTTCATGTGCTTTCCAAATGGTCCATTCTCAAATAGACCTTATAGGCGATAGAATTCTCAAGAAAAATAGCTAAAGTTCTGTAAAAACACAAAAAAACATCCTTTAGAAACGGAAAGGAATGAGATATCTTGGAAACACAAATATCGGGATACCTTGAAAATCCGTGACGGCTTTACGATAAAATATTGCGTAACCCCCTTTTCAAGTAGTGTACAGTACATACGGAAAAAATAATCAACCCAGAAATATATAACACAACTTAGTGCTGACCCCTTCAGAAAAATACAATAATACGACACCCCAAAAAATTAAGTTGCAACCACGAGACGATAGGTACTATTAGAACAATATCGACAAAAATGCTCAACTCGTAAATATTATGCATAATATCTAAGAAATCAGGAAGCCTGATATCTAAACAAGCTGACGACGTCTATGAAATTTGGAAACCTAATATCTAAACAAGCTGATATCTATGAAATTTGGAAGCCGATATCTAAACAAGCTGTACGTTTTATGTATAGGCTGTTTAGAAACATTTTCTACGAAATATCGAATTCAAATTAGAGATCCTAACACATACTTAGATATTTCGGCAAGTCCACGAACGAGGAACGAAGAAATCCAACCAGGGATCCTTCATGGTAAAAAAAGAAAGGAAATAAACGATTTTTAGTACAAAGATGACTTTAAGTTACAACAATCCCTTACCAGGGTCGGCGGACAGTTAATCCTGGCGTAGAACTCAATGGCATAGAGACTCAAGAGCAGTCCAGAGCCCATGATCAAGGTGACCCACAAAAAAATATTACCCAATCGCGGAATCCGCTCGATCGCGGTAAAACAGGAAAACATCGCTATAAAATGACACCAAGGTCTTTACTGAAGTAAAAAGCAATAATCCTAAGTAAAGACTTCTTACTTCCAAATCCGCCAAACATGACAAGGTGAACGGGGTTGAAATTATGGTACGTAAAAGTAATGACGTATTCGTGGAAGCCGGAAGAAAACGCAAATACGACAAGCATGGGCAAAACGCGATTTCCTCGCCCACATAATTCGCGCACATCTTTGTAGACATACGTATAAAGCCAATCGTGAACTATCACATTCCAGGTTCTAAAGAAACCGGCATACGAGGTGGAATTCCACCAATCCTAACGGAATATTGATTAAAATAAAGTAATGAAGCTCTTCAAAAACATTACTTTGTAGAACATTCTGTCTGCGAAACGTAGCATTTCAGCATGGGCGTTCAGCCATGAATGAAGTAAACAAAAGAATACGCATACAAGTACTAAAACACCTGGCATCATACAACCAAAAACGGGAAGTATCATGTCCTTGGCACTTAATGGTCCATCGGCTGAACCAAATTGGCGGAAATTAGGGACAAAATAACGCACGAAAATATAGTAAAAATAAAATATAATTCCCAAGACCTGCGCGAAATTCCGGGCCACCCATGACCATCTAATTCGCTTAGTCCTGGAAAGTTTAAGTATCAAGAATCCAGCTTTTGTGAAAATACAAAATAAAAACATACCTTGGATAAGAGTCTCTGTAAATGAGTGTGGGAGCAAACACGAAGTACAAGTACTTGGAAAAATCCGGGCAGGGCGAGTCAGCATCCTGATCTTCCTCCCCATCTCTATCAACGCTCACAGTTAGCTTTGCCGAGTTCGGTTTGAAACTTCGAACCCGTGGTATATTAGACCTAACGAAGGCGTGGGTTTTCATAAAGAGTCGGAGCTGGAAATAACCGACTTTTTAGTTTTAGTAAAAAAAAAACAAGAACTTCTGTAATTTAGAATACTTGTTCTAGAATAACAATCATAGCAGAGGCAGGGGGGAGACGTGCGGCTGCAACTTCTCTAGCAGGCACGAAAATAACTAAGGAGATGTACGCTATGTACCCAATCAACCATACACCATCCCAAGTACGTAGCCAAAATGCTATCACATACATTCTTATTAAGATGTTAAATAGAAAAGTACACAGTTACGATTGTTTCCTAGATAGTTTCTGCTATGAGCCCAAGTGTTGAACGCCGGATAGACAATAGCAAGCGTGCAAAGCATCATAGCAACCCAGATGGTCACAACCGTACGCAAATTTCCGAAAGCCCATTGTATCATCTGGAAATCCAAGTTGATCCTAGACGGGACTTGTTTGTAACAATTTTTAATAAAAAAGAAGAAAACTTACGTTCCAGTTTCAACTATGTCATGAGCAACGGTTTTGAGAAAAAGGACCAGTAAAATGGATATTAATATGTTGTAAAGGGTTTGATAATTATTGATCTCGAGCAGGTCAGTTAAAACCGAGTTTCTAGGCAAAAACACTTTCCCAGTCGACTGATCATTTGGAATTTTTTCCCTAAAGAATACGACAGTGATTACGTTCTTTCTTGCTGCGGGTTTAGCGACGAGATTTACCTTTGGGGCCTTGGATTAAAACCTCCCGTAAGGCTGAAATATCGCTTTGGTATACAAATAGCTTCTATTTGTTCTATTAACTGATCTATGGTTTCGGTCATTTGCCTGTCCGTTTGTTTTGAAAAACGCTGTTTTTTCTGCGAATTATAAAAGCAATTTTCTTCGATAGACTTCATCGAATTCTGAAAATAAATAGTACCAAAAAACGATCCTTGACTTCTTGAATGGCTGTTTGTCTAAGTAATGTAGCGTTACTTTCCACGTCATTCGACGAAATGGAATCTATGGAGACAAACAATGTGAGAAAAATGTATACATGCGCAAATTACGTATACCTGGCGAAGATTCCTCCGAACACTTTTCACCGGGTTCTTCAAGGCCATTAAAACATAAGGTATTTCCTGACAGTTCGTCCGTTTTATTTTCCGTTATTTTAACAAAACGTTTCCTAATACCGACGAAAGTATCTTTTTGTTCTGCATTTTCAGACTCACCCATTATTGGTTAACTTTTTGCTATATTGATTGTCCCACTTGTACTTATACCGCTGTAGTTTTTGTAGTTCGTCTTTCACCAAGGAGCTCAATTTACTGATATTCATTGTTACACAGCTTCCGCCGGGGCCTCATCTTAGCATCTCCATCGCCGATGACGTAACATTGCATGCTATACATGTACAATACAATACATGTTTTCCGTTCCAAACATAATAAATTCTGTTGTGTTACATAGCAGGTATGAACACGACACTTTCCTTTTCTATGTTACCCTCAGTGCAGCTTTGCCGCGTTGAACGGCTTTCAGCATACACGTTTCGAAACTGCGCTTTTAATTTTTACCATAACGGGCTTTTCTGTTGTTTTGATAAAACCGTTTTTCACAATTTCGGTCATTTTCACAATCGTCCCTGTTTTATTTTTAATGAACTACGGTGTAGTTCCAAGTCTGTTGTCAGGTTTATTGTTACCATTGTGACATTAATTATATGTTGCCATTATGCCACAATTATATGTCGAGATTAATTTAAACAATAACAAGCGGATTCTAAAGAAGTATTCCTAGTGAGCACTTCATTGTTTGAGAGGAGTATGTAAAGTTGTACTGCTGAAAGGTTTTAACCGTTAGAAAGTTACAGGGACGAGAATTTGTTTTATTCGATAAACGTTTCGACATGGAGCCAAAAATTCCAATTTCCACCCACTCCGGCCACTTCGTTCGGCCTTCTCTTTAGGCTCCTTGGGCTTATCCTGTGTTGCTAAGGCTTTTGTTACGAACACGACATACGCTCAACGGCCACGCTCAGTATATTGAACAATATTCTTCATTAAACTAACTCTTTGTCATACACAAGCTTTTCCAAAATTGATTTACGGGTATTCCTACTGCGCTCACCAGTTCCCTCTCCCTCCGCCACACTTGTCTCATAAGTAATTTTTCACACTCGTTGCTCAACCTCCGTTAGACAGTCCGTTATTCAACATCTATGCTACCCTTCAAGCATTTCTATATATGCAAGAGTGGAATTTGTATCGGTGAAAGGGAATTCGAAGTCGTTTGCATTTTGCGTAGTCCTTTGGGTTTCCCCAGTCGTTTGCGCTTCCCATCTCAATCTAAATTAGAACAAAAGGAGAATTTATTAGCAGAGAACATTCTTTTCATTCGTTTATGATAAACTGAGTCGTAAGTTTTGTATTAGTGGTTCCGTGAAAGATTCGTTTAGCACAAACTAGGACGGCGTCGTAATGGTTAAAGCGATTAATAAATGTACCACGTCATAATTCTACCCCTAACGTAGGCACTTTATGATCGTATACTTTATGATCGTACGCGTCGGTTAAATCAATTAAAACATAATTGACAGATTTAAAGTAATGGTTCTCAAAATGTTATTGGTAATGGTAAAGCAATTTGGAAGCCTAATATCTAAACAAGCTGGTCTCTATGAAATTTGGAAGCCGATATCTAAACAAGCTGTACGTTTATGTATAGGCTGTTTAGAAACATTTTCTACGAAACATCGCATACAAATTAGAGATCCTAACACATACTTAGATATTTCGGCAAGTCCACGAACGAGGAACGAAGAAATCCAGCCAGGGATCCTTCGTGGTAATAAAAGAAAGGAAAAACGATTTTTAGTACAAAGATGATTTTAAGTTACAACAACTATTACCAGGGTCGGCGGACAGTTAACCCTGGCGTAGAACTCAATGGAATAGAGAGTCACGAACAGTCCAGAGCCCATGAACAAGGTGACCCACAGAAAAATATTACCCAATCGCGGAGTCCGCTCGATCGCGGTAAAACAGGAAAACATCGCTATAAAATGATACCAAAGTCTTTACTGAAGTCAAAAGCAATAAGGCTTTCCTACTTCCAAGTCCGCCAAACAAGACAAGTTGAACGGGGTTGAAATTATGAAACGTAAAAGTAAGGACGTATTCATGGAAGGCAGAAGATAACGCAAATACGACAAGCATGGGCAAAACGCGATTTCCTCGCCCACACAGCTCCCGCACATCTTTGTAGACGTACGTATATAGCCAATCGTTAACTATCACATTCCAGGTTCTAAAGAAACCGGCATACGAGGTGGAATTCCACCAATCCTAACGGAATATTAATTAAAATAAACCCATGAAGCTCTGCAAAAACGTTACTTTGTAGAACATTCTGTCCGCGAAACGTAGTATTTCAGCGTGGGCGTTCATCCATGAATGAAGTAAACAGAAGAATAAGCATACACATGCTAAAACACCTGGCAGCATACAACCAAAAATGAGAAGTACCATGTCCTTGACAGTGAATGATGGTCCGTCGACTGAACCAAATTGACGGAAAGTAGGGACAAAATAACGCATGAAAATAGAGAAAAAATAAAACATAATTCCGAAGAAATGCGCGAAATCCCAGGCCACCCACGCCCATCTAATTTGCTTAGTCCTGTTAAAGTGTAAGTATCAAGAATCCAGCTTTTGTGAAAATACAAAATAAAAACGTACCTTGGATAGGAGTCTCTGTAAATGAGTGTGGGAGCAAACAAGAAGTACAAGTACTTGGAAAAAGCTGGGCAGGGAGAATCAGCATCCTGATCTTTCTCCCCATCTCTATCAACGCTTACAATTAGCTTCGCAGAGTTCGGTTTGGAATTCTGAGCCCGTGGTGTATTAGACCTAACGAAGGCGTGGGTTTTCATAAAGAGTCGGAGCTGGAAATAATCGAATTTTTAGCTTTCGTAAACAAAAACAAGAACTTCTGTAATTTAGAATACTTGCTCTTGAATAACAATCATAGCAGAGGCAGGGGGAAGACGTGCGGCTGCAACTTCTCTAGCAGGCACGAACATAACTAAGGAGATGTACGCTATGTACCCAATTAACCATACGCCATCCCAAGTACGTAGCCAAAATGCTATCACATACATTCTTATTAAGATGTTAAATAGAAAAGTACACAGTTACGATTGTTTCTTAGATAGTATCTTCTATGAGCCCAAGTGTTGAACGCCGGATAGACAATAACAAGCGTACAAAGCATCATAGAAATCCAGATGGTCACAACCGTACGCAAATTTCCGAAAGCCCACTGTATCATCTGGAAACCCAAGTTGATCCTAAACGGGACTGGTTTGTAACAACTTTTTTGCAAAAGGAAACAAACTTACGTTCCAGTTTCCACTATGTCACTAGCAACGGTTTTGAGAAAAAGGACCAGCAAAATGGATGTTAATATGTTGCAAACGGCTTGATAATTTTTTATCTCGAGCAGGTCAGTTAAAACCGAGTTTCTAGGCAAAAACTGTTTCCCAGTCGACTGATCTTTTGGACTTTTTTCCCTAAAGAATACAACACTGATTACGTTCTTGGGTGCCGGTTACGTGTTAGCGACGAGGTACCTTTGGTTAAAATCTCCCGTAAAGCTGAGAAATTGCTTAGGTGTTTGAATAGCTTCTATCTGTTCTATTAACTGATCTATGGTTTCGGACATTTGCCTTTCCGTTTGTTTTAACAAATTTAGCCGTTTTTTCTGCGAATATAAATATAAGCAATTTTCTTCGAAAGACCACCAAGTTCTGAAAATAAATTGTACCAAAAAACGATCCTTGACTTCTTGCATGGCGGTTTGTCTGCGTAATGTAGCGTTACTTTCCATGTCATCCGACGAAGTGGAATCTATGAAGAAATATAATACATAACACAAGGAGAAAAATTTATACATGCGCATATGTATACCTGGCGAGGATTTCTCCGAACACTTATTTTCACTGGGTTCTTCAAGACCATTAAGCTGTAAGGTATGTCCTAACACTTCGTCCCTTTTATTTTCCGTTTTTTTAACAAATCCTTTCCTAAAACCGACGAAAATATCTTCTTGTTCTGCATTTTTCGACTTACTCATTATTGGTTAATATTTTTGTTATATTGATTGTCCCACACTTGTACTTATGTTATGTTTCCGCTTTAGTTTTTGTGTTCGTGTTTCACCAAAGAGCTCAATTTACTGATATCCAGATACTCATTGCTACACAGCTCCTGCCGGAGTTTCACCTTAGCATCTCCATTATCGAGGACGTAACAATGCATGCTATTATACAATATAACTGGTTTCCGCTCCAAACATAATAAATTATGTTGCGAATAGCAGGTTATAGGAACATGACTCAGATCTATTTCTATGTTACCTTCAGTGCAGCTATACCGCGTTGAACGGCTTTCAGCACGCATGTTTTAAAATTGCACTTTTAATTTTCACCACGATGGGATTTTCTGTTGTCCCGATAAAACTAAGTGCTCTATACTATTTTTCACACTGAATGGTACTTAGTGCTTTCCTCTTTCCTGCTTTTTGTACGGTGTGAAATACGGTATAAGTCTGCTGTTGCCAGGTTTATCGTTGCCATTAGCTTAAATAATAACAAGGAGATTCTAAACAAATATCCCCCACGTGAGCAATCCTTTTTTGAGAGAGCTTTTGCTAAGGCTTCTATTGCGAATACGACATGCGATCAACAGCATAGTTAGTACAGCAACAATATTGTTCATTATACTAACTCTATGCCACCGACAAGCCTTTCCGAAATTGATTTACGCGTATCCCTACTGCGCTCACGCTCATGCACTCCCCTCTCCCTCCGACACACTTGTTTCATAAATGTTGAAAGTAATTTTTCACATTTGTTGCTCAACCTCCGTTAACACAGTCTGTTATTCAACATCTATGCTTCCCTTCAAGCACTTGCATATGTGAAAGAGTGGAATTTACATGGGTGGAAGGGAGTCCCAAGTCGTTTCTATTTTGGGCAGTCCTTTAGGTTTCACTAGTCGTTTACGTTTCCCATCTCAATTTAAATTATTACAAAAGAATTATTACATTAGCAGACAACAGTTGTTCCGTGAAAGGTTCGTTAGTATAATTAGGGCATCGTAATGGTTAAACGATTAATATATATGCCACGTCACATTCCTACCCCTGATGTAAGGACAAACTGATGACACGCTCACGTCATGCCACTCGTGGCAGCTGGCAATCTACTACTACAAGCACTATGTGCTTTTTTAAACAAAAGCTTGTTCACTTGGTTTCCCTTCTTTATGGGATGCAAGGTAAAACGTTTGCGTTCTATTAGCCCAATAAAAAGCGTTACGGAAACAGTTGAGCTTCATGGTGCAACAACTACTCATTGCGAACACTTAAAAAGTCAAAGCCGTGAATACATATAATATACTTAAACGTCCCAATTATTACGGCAATTTGATTTATATTTCATACTCGATGTGCACAAAAGCAGAATGGTAATTACCATGTCACAGTATCACCTTACAAAAAAAACAAAAAAACATCGCTCACTCCTGGGAATCCTTCGATCTAAGTTGCATGGATTGCCTTTTCTTAGGTAACCGAAACCTCGTTGGTCTGCTAACTCGTTTACCCCTTTTACCGGTGCTACTCTCTCCCCTCTGATCCTCACTAATACCCACAGCATACAGAATTAGTCACTACTTCTTTCCATTCCAAATTCAAGATACGAACCTTAGATCCTGCGACCCTGTCGGGCTGGCACCCAATTGGCTTCCAACTTGGCTATCGGCTTCGGGAATCGGTTCCAATCCAGGCGGCTGCAGCAATATGGATTTACGCGGACGCAAAGAACGCCGGGTAGCTTTCTGTGTACACAAGAAACATAAATATTTGCTTTCTCCAGCATGAAAAAAAAAATCACTTTACCTGTGGTTCCTCAGAGGCAGCTCGCTGCCGCTTCAGTACTGGCGGACGGTCCTCTTCACCTTCGTCTCGCGAATCCGAGTCTCGTTTTTTCCGCTGTCTTTTTCGAACAGGCTCCGAAACCACGGAGGAGACCGAAACTATGGACTGATCCGAATCACTGCCACCCTCTTCTGTCTCACGAATTTTTACTAGTGAGCCTCTACACGTACGCGAAGGTGGCCTTTCAAGAATCGACAGATCAATTGAGCCTTGACTTCTATCTAGATTAGTAGGCTGAGTACTGCTGCTCCTGCGTTGTTTGCGACCCTTGACTTTGTGCTCCGGTTCACCTTCTTCGTTTTCGTTTAGATCCTCTTCCTCATGTAGTTTGGTCGCCTTCTTACTAGAGCGTCGTATGATCCCCGTGCTGGTACTAGGTACAGGGCTCATTTTGTCCGACGACGTTTCCGACGTCTGTCGCGTCCGCGTACTAGGCGGTGTAATGTCCGATGACTGCAGCATTTGGATGGCTGGCGAGGAGCGAGAACGCAAAGCATAGTGTGAAGTTGATAAGACTTCAGACGAGCCGCTCGCTATACTATCAGGGGAAGAATCGCGCACCAACCGCAAGGAAACACGGCGCAACGGAGATGGCGGGACCGAATCATGTGATTCGGATGATCCTCTAACCCTAACACCCGTATCGGTCTCTTTTACCTGAGCTTCACGTGTAGGAGTGCGACGTAAGCGCTTGAGAACCTTTTCAGGCGACGTTTCCTCATCGCGCAATGGTGTCGATTCACGCAAGCTGCGCAGTTCGCGGGTGGGCGTCCGTCTAGACTTGCTGACCGAAGTCTCTAGCTGAAGTTCGCATACATCTTCTGTAGTTTGTTGGGAGCTGGATAATATTATTTCTCGAGATGGGGTAGTACTACGTCTGCGTAAAGTTCGATGCGGCTCCGGAGTCCCAGTCATTGAATTGCGTGATGCGGATCTGGTCTGAATACGCCCTGGAGTTTCGATAGCGGATACATCCGCGGCAATCGGCTCAGATGATACTTCCTCGATTGCTACTGAACTTCGGCGGCTCCTGCGTGTCGGAGTGCGTGGTGTAATCTCATCTAACGAAGCCTTGCGCAAATTGCGCCTTTGTGGAACTTTCTTGGTGACAGAGACGGTGTCGGGCTCTTCTGGTGCATTTTCTGAAGCGGCAAAAACAGGCGAACTTTCCCGATCTTGTTCAGTAAGAGCATCTACTGTTGGTTCTAACACAGCGTCAGTGCGAATCGGAGAAGACACAGGTTTGGGCACGATTTGTGTCTGCCGTTTGGTTTCCTGGGCTTTTGTATCTTCGGATGTGTCTGTCGAGACAATATCTGGCGAAATTTGTTCTTCTGCTTGCCCGATTGTAAGTTTGTCTGTTGGTTCACTCGAAGGAATGTTTGGTGAACCTTCTTCGCCTGATGGCTCAATTGCAAAGCTTTTTGATTGGTCTGCACTCGAAGATATCTCTACCACGGACTCATCATTTTCTTGTTTATCAGGCGAAATGATCTCAATATTTGCAGGCGTTTCTTCCTCGAACGTTTGCTCGGTTTCAGAGGCTTGTATAGACTTTTGCAAAGAATGCGCAGCCAAACTTTCCCTGGGTTTCGGCTCGCGCGATGATTCCACCAACTTAACCTCCAATTTAGGTGATTCTTCGCTTTTTTCAGTAACATTTTCAATAGGAATCGCACTACTAACGGATCCCTCATCATCTGGTACAATTTCGACGACGCTTTCTTCCATTGCCTCCTGAGTTTCTACGGTTTCCTTGACTTCTTCAACGACCCCTCCATCCATGTCTTTTGTATTTGACACTTGTTCCTCTCCCTCGACAGACTGCGATTCCATTTCCGTAGTAGAAACATTTTCCGCTTCATCATTTTCACCCTCAGAATCCGTCTCGGAAAAGACCAAACGCTGACTATCAAACGTTCGTTTTCGACGCTCTTCAATTGCTTCGGCTGTGTCTTGGCAAGTAGACAGCTTTTCCACGACAACAACGGTTTCCATACCTTCGGATACAATTACCTCTTGCGGTTCTTTTGTTTCTTCTATCCCAGTCTCCAACTCCTCAATACTTTCCTTTTCAACTTCTTCATTTTCGCCCTCTGATTCAACCTCGGAAAAGACCAAACGCGGACTATCAAACGTTGTCTTTGGACGCTCTTCAATTGCTTCTTCAACAACCCCTTCAGCCATGTCTTTTGTAACTGATACTTGTTCCTCTCCCTCAACGGACTGCGATTCCATTTCCGTAGTAGACAGAGAAACATTTACAGCTTCACCATTTTCGCCCTCAGAATCCGTCTCGGAAAAGACCAAACGCTGACTATCAAAGGTTCGCTTTCGAAGTTCTTCAACGGCTTCGACTGTGTCTTGGCTAGTAGACTGCTTTTCCACAAGAATAACGGTTTCCGTAACTTCGGATGCAATTATCTCTTGCGGTTCTGTTGTTTCTTCTATTCCAGTCTCCAATTCCTGGTTACTTTCATTATCTTGCGCCTCTGGTTCTTTCCGTTCTACTTCTGCGTCTTCCAAACCTTCGTAAATATCTTCGGAACCACTAGAATCGTCCTTAGTACTGTTCAAGACCTCCGGCTCTTCTGAAATCGACTGGTTGACGTCTTTAGGGGACTCTTCTTCCAAAATCGATTCTTCCAAGTTGAGCTTCAGCTGGTTGCTGCCGCTAGTGTCCCTTTCCATTGTATTCTCGTCTGCTTCTGCTACAGGGTAATCTTCTTCTGCTTTCTCGTCTTCTTCTGCAAGGTCTTCCGGCTCCATTTCTTCTGATTCACACTCAGAAACGTCAAAATGGATGCGATTCGCCTCAAATCTCTGTTCGCTGGACGGGACAGCCACCGGAATGCCAGTGCAGGAGTCTTCAGACGTAGTGTCTTCTTCACTTTCATCCTCTTCAGACTCTTCCTCGGACTCCTTCTCTTGTCCAAGGCCGGTTTCTTGGTAGTCCTCTCTGGCTGCTCCAGAAGACTTGCTGTCGCTGTCTTCTTCGTCTTCGCTGCTACTGAGCACAACAATATCATCATCGCTTTCATTATCAGTTGACTTTTTATCTTGACGCTGGGCGTCAACGCGGTACTGAGGTTTTTCCTCAGGCAATTCTTCTTCTTCTTCTTCTTCTAGCTCCTCTTGCTCTTCAACATAGCTATCGATGTGGTCCTCTTCTTCTATTTCCTGCAGAGGTACTACCAATTTGTCTGTACAGGTCTCTCCAACTTCAGGCGTCCTATCTTCAGTTGTCTGGAGAGAGGTGTCCATTTCAACACTCTCTACAGTACGGTCAGAATCTTCTAGAGGAATCGCCTGCTTGGATTCGGTAGACACATGGGTTTCCTCCAAATCTTTGTTAGAACCGGACACGTCTTCGAAGCTGACAAACTCGTCTGCGGCCGACTGATTGGCAGATGTCGTAATTGCGTTTAGTGATTCCTCAGCAGCTGGCTGAGGAATCAAAGAATGTGCAGAGGTTTGTTCCATAGAAACCTCGGCTAGAGTCTCATCCAATTCTGCTACACTGGCTAAGGTTTCGTTTGCAGTGGCATCACTGGCATCTAAATCAGGCCTAGGCAACTCAAACCGTAGTTGTTTTGACGTTTCGGTTACTAGAAAAAAAAGGAATATGAAACTACAAATTACGAAACTTCGTTAATTTACACTACCATGGCTAATGATGGACGCTTCTTGATCCTCTTCAATGAAACTAGCAGGTTTGGCCTACATATACGAAAGGAATAAAAAGACGAGAACGCAAAAGTTAATAAAACAAAAATAAAATGAAATATAAAAGACAAAATATGAACAATAATAAAATATAAATAATAATAAATTGTAGATTCACCTTGAGGATTGATGAATGTGGTGTAGTAGATACCGACAGCGTAGTGGCGTATAGCAAACTGCTCTTCCTTTTGATCACTGGAGGAGTTCTCAGTAACGTCCGCACTTCGTCGCTTAATAGCGACAGTCTGTATATATATTAAAAAAAAAAAAAAAAAAAAAAAAAAGTTTCCAAATCAGAACACAACTATGAAACCGTCGCGTTTACCTTTTGGATTTGTGAAGTTCTGCGGGTTCGTAATGACTTAATCGCTGTCTTTTGGCGTTAGGTACTTCCTCGTCATTCGCATCCATACTAGTATCCTTGCCTCTTGGCGTTAGTAGACTGCATAAGAAGGGTACGGAATCCAAAGTAGGAGCTACCGTCTTACGCTTTCGGAAAGGCGTCTGTGTTTCCGTGGCTTTTCTGGACCAAGTAGCTCGGGCTTGTTCCAATGCTTGGCAAATCAAGCCTGAATTCGTGCACACTGCTGCTGAAGAAGGTTTAATCGTTTTCGAGAGGGGGTATGGCCGTTTTTCTATATTAAGGTACAAATCTTAAACGTCTAAACTAACTCCAGACATAAGGCACACAATCTCACCGTGCGTGCTGTTCGTTAATTGTGTAGTTGGAAGCGTAGCTAACTTGGTGGTAAGCTGAGGCAATACGTGTAAATAACCGCTTACTATGGTGTTTCGCATAACTTGCTTTTCCTTGCTCCATGGATCACACGCGGGCCAACCGCGATTCATGGAAATGTGCAATGCGTTTACTTCCGCGAACCTATTTAAAAAATAAGATTTTTCAAATAGAATTAAAATATAATAATAAAAAAAAAAGATTTGTCAGTTTTCTTACCTGGATCTCTGAAGGTAAAACATAAGCAAGAGTTCCTTGGAACTAAGCGTGTTGATCTTACTCAAGAATGCTATCAAACTTTCTTCCTCGTCAACATTCAAAGGCAGCTGAAGCACCAAATGAAGCTTATGGAGCTCACGACAACCTAAGAAAACAGTTTAATGAAGTTAGACATAAAAAATATAATTAATATATTGATAATATGTACCTTCGAAAAAGTGATGTAATAAATCCTGATCTTTGTCTCGAGAAGCGTGAATTCTACGATACTGTAAGGCATCTGTGATTAATCCGCAGGCCAACAATACAGTCAGGTGAAGTCTGCAAGCGATAAGATATGAAAAGTAACAATAAATAATAGAATAACAAATAATAAATAATATAAATCTAATAATACAAATAAATTATAAAAATCTAATAATAAATCTAATAAATAATAAGTAATAACCAAGTAATAGGATATGAAAATAATAATTAATAAAAGAGAAACATGAGACTCGTACCTAGTTTGTTCAGAATCAACATTTGGAAGTTTACGTAAGGTTGAGTATTTGAGAGCCAATCTGGGGTGCCCTTGATACAAAAAGGCTTTTACTACAGCTTTATGCTGCTCCGGAGTAATGTCAGTGGGTAAAACCAAAGGATCTAATAGTACAGTTAGCGATTCCTACAACAATGGTCGATTAATAACCCCGTCAAACAGCCCTTCATTGAAATTACTTCAAAATCTTGATGGTCCAACAGCCAGAACGCTTGTGTTAGTTTAATAACGCTCGGCCTAAGTGAATAACTCGACGGGAAAGTGATTAGATGCTCAATCTGCTCCAAATACCTGCACCAAACACCGAGCTTTATTTTAATTACTTTTTTTTTAAACCAGGAAAATGTACCGTTCATCGGTCCGTATGGAAGCCAAGTCCAAGAACAAGTACTGGATCACACGGTGCTTGGTGACGACGTCTACTTCGCCATTCAAATAGCCAGCCAACAACGCTTCGTAAGAAGGCGGGGGATACAAGTCTGACTTGCCTCCGAAATCTTTCCAAACTTCACCCAAACTGTTTTTTCCTTCACTCACCAAAACATCAACTAACAAAACGTCACTGGCTTGCACATTACTGCTCAGTTGTTCCAATTTTCTGCGCCTACCAAAGAGATAAGTATTAAAACATAAAAAAGAATGAATAATTCGGTATTATTACTTGTTGGTATAATACTCTGTTAACTCTCGTGTGGGAAAAGCCAACGACTTTTTCCCGGCTTCTTCCGAGTGTTCGGGCAGCAAGCCAGCGTAAACGAACCATAATACAGTCTTACAGAATGTGGCAAGCAATTCCGCTGCTTGGACTTTACACTCCATTTGTAAATTATCTGCAGATTACATAATTTTACCATGTTGTCTTTGATTAAATTAACCAAAATCAAATGTACCATATTCGTAGCGTTTCTTGGCATAGTCGCAAATTAGGGACAAAAGTGTAGCGAGGTTATTTACTTTTGCTGAAATAGCGTGAAGCTTATCCCTCTTCAAATCGTCTAGCTCGTTAGACTCATCATACAAACAGGAACCTAAACAGAATTTCGTCTACTATTTAACAAAACTCGAAAGTTTTCCAGATCTCACTAGTTTTATCCCAAGACTGCTTGGCTTGTGCCAAACTTGCCCACGCCCATTGGTCGAGGAAAGCGAGGGAACACCCTGACCCTGTATAGGAACCATCTGCCCATTGCGCAACGCAATCTTTCAAAAAAGGAAGCCGACCGTAGTCTAAGGCCATTGTGAGCAAAACTTCTCTGATTCCCTTCTAAAATACAACAAAATCCGTCAATCCATGTGTTATTATTGTGGTTTTCAATCGTTCTTTCACCTGAGTGAGCAAATCTGTGGCTTCAGGAAGCAAACCGGCCTTGATCGCTTTACAGTAGAAATCACTAGGTTGAAGAAGCAAAACAGGACCTTCCATTTTCATCTTATTTAGCAAGCTTAATTGCAAACCAACGAACTTGCAGGTCAAAATTCCACCTCTGACCAACACCACAAGATCTTCAGCACAGAAATATATGTTACATTAAGATCCTTAACATGCTAAAAATAGCAATTACCGTAAGCCAATGCCGAAGGATATGAAAATTCTTCTTGTTTGGCTTTGGTCTCAAACCAAGCCAAACTGTCGCTTTTGGGCCAAGCGGTTATTACTCGCTGGTACGATTCCAACTGAATATGAAAGAATCCCAGAAAAGGGCATAGAACGTTGGGTTCGAACTTCCATACATTTGGCATCTGAGCATGGTACCATTGATTCAGGTCGAAAAGCGTTGCGTAGTACGAAATGCTTTCGCCTTTCACTTCCCAAACGAACAATGACTGACTTAACACGGAAGACCGGTCTACAGTAATTGGGATAATTAATTTTATTTCTTTTAATTTTTTTAAATCTTTTACTTTCATCCGACTCTGTAAAAGGTGGTGGCTGGATACTTGAGGACGATATCAGCTTGCAATCTCCTTGATCAAGGAGATCCATATCTGAAAACACTGCATCAACATCGATTTCTAGCCGCAAGTTACAGGATTGCAAATCCTAGTAAGAATTGCGTCAAGATTTAGAAATAGCGAGAAAATATGACCGTTTACCTCATAATATGCTTTGCCTTCGGCATCCCAGAATTTGCGAGCAAAACCCAGAGAGTACATAGAAGCACAGGAACCCACTGCAGCTTCACTCTGGACTACCCAAACGTAGCAAAAGTTACGCGGGTCGTCCTCTGGTTCTTGGAATACAAAACTCACAATAGGAAGCCCGTCAGCTGAGAATGGGCTAGCATATCTACAGAGAAATACATTAAAGGACTCGTATTTTCGTTGACTTTTTGTAATTACAGAGGAGTAAGGGTTTCTAGGTTCCAAATTTGAAAGCCTCCAAAACTGAAACCCACCAGAAGTGACTCAGTGGCGGGTAGAGAACAGAGACTGGTAACAGACACCTCCGCTGCAGGAAGTTTTGGGTCATTTTTGTTGTTTCCATAGACGAAAACGTTACGATAGTATGAAGAATCTATAAACAAAATGCGTCGTAGCTCGAATTATGCTCTAAGTTATATGTTGGGTCTTGTTACCATTTAAAGGCAAGGCAAGATCTGCATTAGAGGGCCAGACTTTCTCTTGCTTAAGATCATTGAGACCAAGGTAGGTGAGCACTGAAGTATCATCATTATCCGCCTCTTCATCTTCATCCCTGCCTTCCTGGTCTGAACTACTAGTGGTGAGCGCAAGCAACAGGATGTGGCCCTCTTGAGTGCCTACGACCAGCAAAATTCTCTGCAAACCCAGGACATTTTTTAGAGTACTTGCTTCACTCTTCAATACGATCAACGACGTCACCTATAATTGAAATAGCAGTTAAAGAATTTTGTTAAGGAAAAGGGGAATTTTGTTAACAAAAGTACTTTATGACCAAGCTCCCACGTCTTCTGGACTTTTCCCGTTTTGAGATTATGAAGACCAATACAGCCAGCACCAGATTCACTTTGAAGACCCAGAAATACTATCGAAGTATTGTACTCCACAGCACAGGAAACCTTTAAAAAAAAAAAAAAAAAAAGATGGTTTAATAAAGGAAAACAACAAAAGAACAACTTGTCAGGCTTACAAATTACATACCTGAAAAATGTTGCTAGCAAAAGTTTTGGAGGCAACCAGTTTGCCATCTGAGGTTAACACGGAGAAGGAACCGTTTTTTGCAATCCAGAATTCCTTTTCTCTGAGTTTCCCGGCTAATATCTCGTGGTCATCATTGGTGAGAAGTTGATCGACAACCAGCCCGGGAAGGGAAACTGCACTGGTAATTTTCTGATTCTGAACGATAGCTTCCATCGTGGTACTTACGACTGCCTTCTCGGTTATTGTCTATACTTCATGAGCAAAGCGAATGCATGTACTAACTTTCATTATTAAAATACAACTTTCCCCGCTTCTGTAGTTTTGCGCGCACACGCAGTTTTGACAGAAGTTGATCGATACTGAAAACGATAGCAAAAATAAATCGACACATCTTATATCGAAATATTAAACCGCCGATATCAGTACAACCAATGAGAAAATAGAACTCCCATTGAGACCGCTAGTTATCGACGTAAGTGACGCCTCTTCCGTCCTTCTTCTTCCCCATTTCGTGGAGATCATTGCTAAGCGGAGTACCTCGTAAAAGGGCAGTTTTGGATTTTCGCAACTCCCTAACTTTACAGGTGAAGTATAATAAATAAGTTTAGTAATGTTTGCTACTAAAATTATTGGTCAACCGACGAGTTTGTTTCACATGACGTGCCTCTCCTCTCTTTCTCGTGGGAGGAAGTACATCAAAGGAACATATTAATTATTCTAGCATATTTCGCGAATACGAGAAAGTGTTTAAGTTTTGATTAGGTCAAATTAAGAGGTTTTAAACTACCGAAAATGTAATTACTATGTGTTGCACAAGTTAAGCGCGCCGACATTTAGCTACGTAAGTTACGTCATTCGTACTTCATGTGTACTTCATAGCGGGAAATACCTGTAACTTAACTTCATACGAAGAATGATGGCACCGTTTTAAATTTTTTCCCTGATTCATGTATAACTGAAGGTTTGGTTTCGAGCAAACTATTTTTTCTGGTTAATTTTATTTTATTTTTGTTTTCATTTCAGACTATTACAATGGTTGTACCTGCCGGTGACATTGAAAAAGGCAAGAAGGTACAAATCTTCCCATTAATAAGTTTTATTATATTTATATTCCTTGCAATTTATTCTTCTCTTTCTGTAGTTGTTCGTCCAACGTTGTGCTCAGTGCCACACCGTTGAAGCTGGCGGCAAACACAAAACTGGCCCTAATTTGAACGGTCTCTTCGGCCGTAAAACGGGGCAAGCTCCCGGTTACGTTTACACCGATGCGAACAAATCCAAAGGAATCACCTGGGGTCAGGATACCCTCTTCGAGTACTTGGAAAACCCCAAGAAATACATCCCTGGCACCAAGATGGTCTTCGCCGGTTTGAAAAAGCCCAATGAACGTGCCGACCTCATTGCGTACTTACAAGACTCCACCAAGTGAAAACTGTTAGGTGTGAAGTTCTAGACAATATTGTGAACATCCCATCCTAGTATGCGTGTATCATTTCCGGTAATAGATTGTGTCACCCTATCGTGGTGGGAAAAATCAATTCTGCTTTTTTTAAATTTATTTCTACATTGTATCATTGCATTTATTTCGAAATTTGCATAATCATTTGGCCTTAAGCAGAAACTAATTTGATGGAAACCTTAATGTTCACTGCCGCCAACTGAGCAACCAAAAACTTGAAGACATGGGGCAATTCAATTTCTTGCACATCCCCAACATCTTTGCACATCTTGCAAACTGGAATCCGGGGCAATTCTCGACTGTAAGCGCTTAACTTCTTAGGCAGTTCTAAAATAGGTGACAATATCGATCCACAAACTCGACACAAATAAGCCTAGAAATCCAACAAAAATCGGTATAAATTAGTATTTTAGACCGGTTTCTATAAATAAACGGGCCTTGTGACCCAGATAACGTCACTCTAGTGACGTCGTCATCCTCGTTGGGATCACGTGAACAGTTTAATTACCATGGATTTGTCGGAGCAGTGGAAGAGCCTATCGTGTAACAAAAACGAAGTACCATGGGAAACCAAAGCGTCGCGTTCCATTTCACCAAAACGGACTCCTCCTCCTCGCTTTCGACCTTTGATTGGCTGCTGGGTCACAATGTCCACAGGCCCCACGCTACGAACCTGCATTTGTTCAACAAGCAACCTTTTAAAATTGGATTCGCGGGGCTAACAAGTATATTGTACCTGAAACTTGTCTGAAACCATGTGTCGTAACCGCTGGTAATGGACAATTCCAAAGAATATATCTGCTTTCATTTCTCGGCCGTCTGTGCCACTGTATAATTTCTCGGTTCCATAATAGTTATATCCGGCTAAAAATAAAAAATTAATTTATGAACTTAATTGACAAACTAAAACAAATTTAACCAATTACCCGCTTCCAGCATGCGACCGTAGTAGTCTATGGCCGTATCATCTTCGGAGAATTTAAAAGGCGTAGCATCATGGACCATCCCATGAATAGCTCCTCCTTTTCCAGCCATACTTTCGATCATCATAGCTTTACTCGGACAAAATTGAAGAAAATTAGTCCCATTTGTGGCTGTCCAATAAATTACTTACCAATTGTCATACGCGAAGGGAAACCGTGAGGATTGAAAACAATATCAGGGATTAGTCCACTTTCTGTAAAGGGAAGATCTTCAGCGGGCCATTGTTGGGAACAAATACCCTTCTGCCCTGCTCGACTGGCGAATTTATCGCCCACAGATGGATAACGCTGTAAAAATAATATTAAAAAAAACAAAAAATTGTTTTAAAATATAGCTCCTCCAAAAACAGGATTACAAAACTACTTACAGGGATCCTATAACTGATGCAAACCTTTCGCAATTCTTCAGCATGCGTTTCTAAGCCACAGAGCTTTATATTGTCAACAAATACTTGCTCTGAATGCTTGTACTTCTCGACCACGTACTTCCCTTCTTCTTTAACGAAATAACTAGAAAATAACGAATATAAAAGGAATAATAAAGTAACAAAGGAAACAAAACCAAAATAATCGTATTTTACCTATAGAAAGGATCACCGTTTTTCAAAGCTGTTCCAGGAAATGGAAGTCCATCCAAGTCCAAAAAGTTTGCCAACTCAAGGTTCGTAGGATCTCGTTGAAAAACGGCCGTACGCTAAAACATAATAATTCCTATATAGTGAACACGAAACTGGGATTAATGAAGCGGAACTTACTGGGATGCCTCCAGTGCTCAGAACCCGTAAGTCCACAAACTCAGACTTAAAAACTTGTCCATACGCAAAACCTCGTTGCAAAGCTGATCTGTTTATGACCATGGCATCTTCCATATCATAACCCTAAACAAATAACCATAACTTAAGATTAAATCCTTATTTAAGACCCCATTGCCAAGCTTTACCGTATAGGAGACGACTGCTACAACAGCATTGGTTCCCATAGCAAAATTATCCATTCCCAGCTTATCCCAGTGGCCAGGACGGACTAACGGCGATCCTGGCGTCTGCAGGCGATACAGCTTGGATTCGGTTTGCAGGGGCCAATTATGACAGGGCGTACCCATAGTTTGTTTTCCCATCTAAATAACACGATCTTTATTAAATAAACAAGACCAATGGATATTTTCCGTATTACCTGACACTGGTACATATTACGAGGACTCTGATTGAAATCTGGAAAGGGGATCAAGCAAGCGAGATTGCTAAGGAAACTAGTAGCAGTTATTTCCTGATGCGTGGTAACCTATTTATCAGACAAACTAAACTTAGAACTGAGGTCTAGGTTACTTGAAGAAATATTACCCCTTCAATAGCTTCGTCAGCTTGAACAGCAATGTCCAAATAAATTTGCTCAAAGGTACCAATCATTTCAATAGCTCGGGCTGCTAAATTGATGACTGGACGAACCATACGTGCCACTCCCCCAAAAAGATACAATCCGGGATACTGGCCATAGACTCCCGCCTTAAGCTTAGGGACTAATACTATTTCCAATGTTGTGGGAACTCCCTAATAGGATACAGTAAAAGAAAAAGATAAATAAAATTAAAAAACATAGAAATATGTCGCAACGAACTTTTTCTCCTCGAATCTTCATTAGGCGTAACTTGTCCACCAGACGCGAAGCAATTTTATCAGGTATGTAACCAAGGACCTTCCCTTCGATTTGCACGGGATAACACTGCTGGTAAGGCACTGGGGAATCAGTGCCAGCCGAAATCATTCCCAAACCTGCCAGGACTGAAGGTAACTGAGTTAAATTGGTCGGCGTGTTCGTCACTTGGCAAGGCGCCGTTAAATGGTTAAGGAGACCACACGGTGCACCGTCAGGAGTATGAACCGGACACAGAAAACCTGAAAAAAAAACGAGCTGATAATTTTTGCAGTGATAAAATTGTGGGTCGAACGTACCCCAAGCATCTGGCTTCAACATACGAACTTCACTGCTTCTGGAGTCTGCGAAGACAGCTCCTCGATGAATAGCTTTGAAATGCGACATGTAACGCATTCGATTGATGTTCTCCGCAACAATGGTCAGACCTACGACGCAAATTATCCATTATAAATCTGCATTAACGAATGATTTTTCTCCGTACCTGAACTTTGCATTAAACCCAAGTCAGCCTGAGATGGCAAGTTTCCCGTTGCGAGAAACGTTTCAAACCCGGCTTCCAGCTTACTGGATTTTCCCAAGCACCAAAATAGTTCCGCTAGTTTAAAAAAAAAGGAAGAAAAAAATAACGTTGTAAATATAATAATAATAGTATCAATTATTAGCAAATATTAATCCATTCTTTTACCTTGATTAAGCTGGTAATCCGTTTTAGTTCTGGCTTTCTTAAGAACCAAGAAACGTAAAAGCGTCAAGAACTTTTCTAGCTTGTCTTTCAGTAACTGAACGTACGTATGGCCAGGTAGCGTGACTTCCTGCATCATAACTGGATCCATACCTTCAGCCACGCAATGGTCTTGCACAAAAGCGAAGAGCTTACGAATGCTAAAACACAGTGCACGAAACTTGTCTTCATTGTCGTCCAAGTGGATCATGACAGCTTTCCTAACATGGATACGACACATTAATGAAACGCTTTAATAGTGTGGAAGTATAATTGTACTTGAACAAGTAGTCACAAACTTCTTCATCCGTGTACCATTCCGGTAACTCTCGAAACTTGATGCGAAAGCTTTTTCCAATGAAGGTCCTGGCCTGCTCATGGGAATGAAGTCCTTCAGCTTGCAATAAGCGAAGCATGAAAGCAATCCGCCTTAAAAGGGAGTTCTCATTAGGGTCGCATTTTTAAGTGAAATTAGTAACTTACTCCCTATAATACAAGTTATCTTCCATGCCTATAATCAGCTCGCGGAAGATATACTCGTCTGTAACGTTCATTAAGGCTTTGAGTACCAGAACGACGGGCAGAAAATAAAGCGCTTTTTGGTAAGAGCACATGAACTTGACGGTGCCATTTTGCAAATAATGAAGGACGTTATTCTAGGAACAACAAGTATGAACTGTACGAAGCAAATTGCAAAGATGATGCTACCGTTGATGTCATATCTTGTTTGACGCAACGAATGAAAATGCCTTTGTCGCTGAAGAGTTTACCACGTCCTTTCCATTTCTCTCTGCGTACAGCAATAGGGAAGTTTTTTCTTGTAGCTGTTAGCATGCGCAATAATCGCTCGTGGCCTTTTACGATGAAATATCCTCCAAATTCTTCCGCGTGCTCACCTTTAGCTACCAATTGTGCTGGGTTCAGATTGGCCAAATGGCAGGCGTCGGACTAGAGTATTCAGGTATATATTTTAAAACGGGAAAGTTGAGACAAACATGAAAGTTACTTTCAGCATGATCGGTATATCTCCCAAGTTCTTATCTAGCGGGATTTGCATCTTGCCATCTACCCACCATCCTAATTGAACGACTAGCTTTCCTTTATAAGTTGTGCCAGACATCCGACATTCTTTCGGGAACACAGTAGGATTTCGGTCGGAACTTCCTTCAGCGGCTTGAGGGGGGAAAATTTGGGCATTCTGAAGGGTAGAACGTTCAGTGACAGTGTAGAAAATAATATAAGGTTGCTTTTTGCCAATTTTTTTCCAAAATAATTACCTCTACTTTCAATTTGATTCTTGTACCACTCGGTAACGCAAATTCAATAGGACTTAGATCTTTTACGGCTCTTGTCAATCCTCCACGTAGCATAAAATTGAACGATTCTATGCCAGGCAAACCAAGTGCTGCCAAATCCTGAAGAAACAAAACACATTAACAAAATTAAACATAAATATTTTTCTGTCTTGCCTTATTAACGTGAATAGAAGGAGTACCAAAATCTGGTTGCTGGATTAGTTTTAAAGAAGGTTTAATTTCAGCCGAAAACTCCGGCCACGTGGGTTGCTCTGTAGCCGCCATGCTTATTTGTGTCCTTTCTGTACTAAAGCGGCGCCACTAATCGGTGGGTGGCTTGCAGTAGCACTTCTGACCCGTCGAAGGTCATACGCAATAGAAAATTTCGGAATCAAGCAACGTAACCGCGAATTGAGCTTTAGAACTTATCGCCGACATTAATGATGGACGCAATTTTTTTTAAAAAAAGAAGGCAGGCTTTAAACCTTCAAACCTGAAAAACTGTATTGAAGCTTTTTCCTGCGTTACCCTTGCCATACGGGAAATGCCATAAAAATGTGGTTAGCATCAAATACATTTCATCACATCACTTAAATTTTGTACATATTACTTATGCTACGGATTCCTCACAAACCGTATACCGTTTATAATAAATTTGATCCTTTTAAACTTATTGTGTGATATACAAGTTTTCAGTCATCGAAAGGAAAAAACAAATAAGTACACAAGCCCTCCTTTACTGAGCCGTCAATGACGAGCCAATGGTCATTCGTGGATCTACCATTGTAGTTTCCAAGTTTTTCAATAGCTGAGTAAGCCATTGCTTGGTATTCTTATCATCTTTCAAGCAAATCTGGAAGGTATTGTCGCGAAGTTGATCAGGCAAGCACTGTCTCAAAGCTTCCCTTGCTCTGTTACGAAACATAAAAGCATTTTTATTTTTACTTCATTCGTAACCAAGTCAGTTTACCGGGCATTGTCGGAAAGTCTTAGGTAGCAGCGGACTACGTGTTTTAGCAAACGGGCTGATTGCTCTTTGGCCAAGGAAATCACCATTTTGCCCTAAAAAAGGAACATATAAATAACAAAAAAGAAAAATATCGAATACACAACGCGTACCAAGATCATAGCAACATGAGAGAAGCGCTCGTACGTCTGGCAAATATAGGCCAGCCCCGTCTCGTCTAATAAAATTTTTTGGAGAATAAAAGTAGCAACCGTACGCGACAGTTCGGAGCCCGTTTCCATAATACGTAAACAAAGTGGAATAATCTCAGTCGTCAACAAAAAGTTAATTACATCTTGCTCGTCAGTCTGTAAGCAGAAAGATAACAGAATTAAACGGAATTTAATAGATAAAAACTGAAGTACCTTCACGAGTGCACCAATGACTCCAAGGCTTGTCAACCTTAAATATTCAAAAGGCCTGGTCTTGCTCACGGTGTGCAGGAAGGGGTACAGGAACAAAGGAATATGGGCTTGCAGGAAGACTGATCTGGTTTCAGGGTGAGAGGCTACACACTGGAGTAGGGCCAATGCATTGCAGACTCGATTGGACTGTTGAGCCGTCAAAGTAGCTGGGTTAATGGCAGGGTATATATTGATTATATCTTGTAATAAAGCTGCAATTGCCCCGAACGAATGCCACAGCATGGGGGCAAGATCAGGCACAACTTCTCGCTTCTTGCTGAAATTTCGTTTTAAGCAAATTAAAACAAAAATTTCGAGAACAATTGTCTAACAATAGTACCTTAATTCCAATAGCGCACTCTCTCTTGTCTCGGGGTTTGTTAATTCACTAATCCATTGGTAAATTTTCTCTCTATCCACAGCTTGTATGGCTGCTTGGGTTGTCGCCATGGTAAACACCTAAAGCACAAAGGAAAGGACGTTAATTTTACGTTTATAACAAAGTAATTAAGATTACGTGCACGTCAAAATAATGTAAAAATTCTCGAAAAACAAACAACAGTTTCGGCGTGCAGCACGGTCATAGCGTCCTTTATTAAATGTACCATTCTAAAAGGAAAAACGAGAACCGGAATCACTACCAAATTCGCTGAGAATGGGTACCGGCGTAGTCCTACGTAATGCTGGTAGATGGCTAGTATTCGCTATTTTTTACGCAGGAAAGATAGGAAGGACAGCAATTTCAAGATTCCATACATTAGTTGTTTCATTACTTACTATGTAAGTAAGATGCAAGAGAAAATTGTGGCATGCATTTGGTAATATATCATTAACGAACCGCACCTTCCGACTTTCAAACGGTTTGCGAGAGCCACGTGGACTCAGATCACTTTCTATCGGAACAGTTCGCAATAGGTAAAAGATAAGGAAGTACCGCAAAATTGAAATTCGCGGATTAACACATCAATTACTGCTATACCTAGATCCGAAATCATATTCAATACACCCGAGATTAAAAAGTTAACTGCGTTGGGTCGAAGTTGAGCATTATTTTCAGAGGTGTATTCAATCGTATGTCCATGTAACTTCGCATTCGCTGTACCACCCACAATTTAAACCTTGTTGAAAGCGGCAATATCGACCGATTGAACAACATCCTCAAAGTTTTGGATTTCTTCAGTCAACCAATCAACGGACACTTTGTCGTCTTCCACAGTGCACATAATTTGCAATTTCTTGATACCGTAAGCAAGAGGTACCAGCTTGCCTAATTTTAGAAATAAAAAAAAATATTGTTAGAAACTATAAAACTGCAGTATTTAACAACTTACCAGCTCCCCAAATAAGCCCGTCGCATTGAATGGAGCGGACTTTCTTTTCTACATCGACCATATCAGTTTCATCATCCCAAGGTTTGACATCAAGGACGATGGAGGATTTAGCAATCAAGACGGGTTTCTTGGCTTTCTTTTCATTATATGCTTTCAATCGTTCTTCCTTAATCTTGTCTGCCTCTCCAGCATCTTCTCCATCGGAACCAAAAAGGTCTACATCATCGTCATCAGCTGCGGGTGCAGGGGCGGCTTTTCCTGTTAGAAATAATATTGTAGCAAAATTACGTGAATTTGTTAAAGATTGATTACCTGCAGCACCAGGAAATTTGGACTTTTCTGCACCGAAGGACTTGATGTGATTGTACCAACGCAAAGCATGGGGATGCGAGGCTCCAGGTGCCTTGCTCAAAGCATCAAATGTGGACGCATCAGCTTGAGACGGTTCATATCTAAAAATTAAGAGAAGATTTTCATTGCTGAGCTTTTCAATGCGCTTTTTTAAAATTCTAATGCTCCACTGAAATGAAATGTACAGTACATTGTAAAAGTTCGTCCATTTCAATTTACCCATGTGTACCAATTTATTGATCTCATAATTTAAAGACTGGGACCAATGTGGATAGCTTCACGGGAGGAGTGTAGGATAATGCAGAAAGGTTATATTTTACCTGAATTTCTCAAATAAGACATGCGTTAAGACAACTAAAGAGGAATTAAAAATACTTAGTTCCCAGACCTCTTTGTCGGCAAAACCTCCTTAGCTGTAGGCAATTCGCATAGAAGTGCACACGTGCATAAATTGATCTTATAGTTTATTACCCTTGGACGTAGCTGTTATCGGCTAGATGTTTATTAAGGGCCTGAACGCCAGCTTCGCTCTTCAAATCACCGAAAGACATGGTAATTCGGAGGGTAAATACGTAAGAAACTAGACGAAATTAACCAAACGAAACACCCCGCACAGTTGCCCAGCTGGAAAGGTCGTGCGACGTTGACAGATTGTCGAACTTAAGTTTAAAAAAAAAAAAGAAAAATACGAGAAGGAAAATTTATATTATAATTTTTGTAACGCTTTAATTTTTATTTAAAGTATTACTGTAAAATTTTACAGTAAAAAGAAACCGTACTTGCTGAACTATATATAGTCCAAGCCTTTTTGCAGCGTTGCGCATTTTCCTTAAAGGTTGTGCTTGTGGATGTTTAGGTTATCTCTGGAAATAAAAATTGCGAGGTAATAAAATTATGTATTTCTAGGAATCTTATGAACGAATAGTATGATGTCTATGAGAGCTTCTTGATATATCTGCGTAAATTATTCTAGATGCTTCGCCTGCAAACTTTAAGGACGTTGGCATCACAGACATTGAAAGCCAATGTAAAAGCAGCTTCATGTTCATCCGTTTTCCAAACGCGGAATAATGGTACCAAAGCTCCGGAAAAAGTTGAAGTTTTTGTGGACGGCAAAAGGGTCTTAGTAGATCCTGGTACCACAGTACTTCAGGTAAGCTTCCGAACATAGTATTATATGGACGGGTTTTCACATTTAACTATATAGTCTTTTTAACAGGCTGCTGCCATGGTTGGCGTAGAAATACCTCGTTTTTGCTACCATGAACGTCTCTCGGTAGCAGGGAACTGCCGAATGTGTTTGGTCGAAGTGGAGAAGTCGGCCAAAGTACGTTTTCGCAAAGCATTTGGAAAGCTTAAATAAAACAACCCGTTTTCTTATTTGGTAGCCTGTAGCTGCCTGTGCTATGCCCGTAATGAAAGGATGGCGCATTAAAACAAATTCCGAGCTAACAAGAAAAGCTCGTGAAGGAGTAATGGAGTTCCTTTTGGTGAACCATCCATTGGACTGCCCTATTTGTGATCAAGGTGGCGAATGCGATTTGCAGGATCAGTCTATGGCTTTCGGTTCTGACCGATCACGCTTCACCGACATTAATTTTGATGGCAAACGGCAAGTATATTCATAGTCTTCAGTCCAGTATTTTTGACGATTTGGCTTTTAGAGCGGTAGAGGATAAAAACGTTGGGCCCCTCATCAAAACCATCATGACCAGATGCATTCACTGCACTCGTTGCATTCGCTTTGCATCTGAGGTTGCTGGAGTCGATGATCTGGGAACTACAGGACGAGGTGGGGATATGCAGGTATTTTATAGCCACTTTTTTTCACTTTTCAGACAGCAAAACTGGCATCTAAGAATCCCATGTACAGGTCGGAACCTATGTAGAAAAGATGTTTCTGTCAGAATTGTCCGGCAACGTCATTGATTTGTGTCCTGTTGGAGCGCTTACTTCCAAACCCTACGCTTTCGTAGCTAGGCCATGGGAAACTCGCAAAACGGATTCTGTAGATGTTATGGATGCTGTGGGATCGAACGTTGTTGTAACGACAAGAACTGGGGAGGTTCTACGAGTCATTCCTCGAACGCACGAGGTACAGGGGATTAATGAATTACAGAAAAACATAAGTAACATTTTCGATAGGATATTAACGAGGAATGGATTTCCGATAAGACACGTTTTGCTTGTGACGGTTTGAAACGACAACGCCTGGTGACGCCCATGATCAAAAACGGTGACGGAGATTTGCAAGCCGTAGATTGGGAAGATGCTTTGGTAGCCGTTGCTCGAGCAATTCAAAAAACCCCTGGCAATAGCATGGCTGCGCTTGCCGGTGGTTTAGTTGACGCTGAGGTTAATTTGCTAAGCTTTTATGTTGATTAATAATTCGGTACATCGTGTTCTTTGTAGTCGCTAGTGTCGTTGAAGGACTTTATGAACCGTCTAGGTTCGGAAACCTTGTGTACGGAGGAAATCTTCCCCATGGATGGATCCGGAACGGATTTGCGGTCTAACTATCTGCTGAACGCTCGCATTGCTGGTACAGCTGCTTAGATGAGCTGACCTAATGAAGGAGATTAGCTAATAGTTTTGATAAATTTTGACAGGGGTGGAAGAAGCGGATGTAGTCTTGTTCATTGGCACAAACCCGCGTTTTGAAGCTCCGTTGTTCAATGCCCGCGTCCGCAAATCCTGGATTAATAATGACCTCAAAGTAGCTATGATTGGACCCAACGTGGATCTAAGCTATGATTATGAAGTATGCTCTACTGCAGTTGGTGTTTGAACAAGAAAGTAACGTTTGTCTAACGTAGCATTTGGGAGATTCGACCAGCATTTTGAAGCAACTCGTGGAAGGAAAACATCCGTTTGCCAAAGTACTAGGACAGGCTAAAAACCCAATGGTCATTTTAGGTTCAGGAGCCCTTCAACGTGCTGACGGAGCAGCCATTCTTTCCTTGACACAACAGTTGGCTTATAATGCTCGCGTTCAATCTGGAGTAATAATAACATAACTTGCCTATTTATGTGATGTTATACGTGAAAGTTTCACTTCTAGAGTGGTCACGATTGGAAAGTCCTGAATGTTCTTCATCGCGTGGCTTCCCAAGTTGCTGCTCTTGATCTCGGCTACGCTGCTGGCGTCCAAGGCATCCGTAACCTGAAGCCAAAGCTCCTGTTCATGATGGGAGCGGATGAAGGAGCTATTACAAAAGAAGATCTGCCCAAAGATTGCTTTGTTGTTTATCAAGGCCATCACGGAGACGCTGGTGCTGCCATGGCTGATGTCATTCTTCCCGGTGCTGCCTATACCGAAAAGCAAGGTACTTACGTCAACATGGAGGGACGAGCTCAGGAAACGGTTATTGCTGTCACTGCACCTGGTCTGGCCAGAGAAGATTGGAAAATTTTGCGAGCATTATCCGAGGTAAAAACTATACATTTTTCCTGTCTGTACAGCATAATTTAGTATGTATTATGTAGATTGTGGGAGAAAAATTACCCTACGACACGTTGAATGAGGTTCGACGTCGGCTTACCGAAGTATCCCCTAATCTGACTCGTTATGGAGACGTTGAAGAAGCAAACTATTTTGCCCAATCGTTGGAATTGGCCAAGGTAATCCCTCTGTTAAGGCTTGTTTCATGAATTGTAATAAAATTTCTTTTGCGTTGTTTTGTACAGCTGGTGAAGAGCCAACCCAGTGCAATCCCATTGGACGTTCGTCAAAAGCAGTTGGAAGATTTCTATATGACGGACGTTATAAGCCGCGCTTCTCCCACGATGGCTAAATGCGTGCAGGCAGTTCGCAAACAAAAGCAATCGAAATACTAAAGCAGTGACGTAGGGACTTGGTGGTAAAATTGAGAGCGCTGTAAATACATAGACATTAAAGAAATTACCATAGCTCTCTACTCTTAACGCTTTAGCTTACTGCAGAATTAGGCACTTTATTGGCATTTAAGTAGATATAGGGGAAGCTCACTCGGAACACGCATAGGCACTATTACAGCAACTGTGTCGCTACATAAAAACAAACAAGATTAAGGCACCTCATTGCTGGCCACTAAGCTTGGCTTTTTCGTAATCAAACAATAATTTGGCTAATTGGGACCTAGTGCCCATACTTTCCAATCGACTTGCTTCGCAATGTTCCATTTGTCTTTTCGTCAAAGGCACATCACGGCAATGACAGGAAGCATAACGTATACGTAAGTTGGGTTCTACTGCCCGTATGACATGGACTTTTCCATACTTGAGGAAAATAGCGGCAATATCTGGGTACGCTCGGGAGCCGGTCATCAGTAAATCCCGTTCACTGCGCATGACTGGGAACTCAATGTCCGAAAGCTTACGCACAGCCAAGTAATCGGCCGCATAAAAGCTTATATAATCAAAGCGATGCTGGTCATAATGCCCTGAATGCGTACTGATATCCAAATTCGTGGGTTTGACTGATGTGCGCAAGGAAACTTGCGTGTTGAACTCGGAGTATGGAATAGGGGCAAAGACTTGCCATCCGGAGATGGTATTCATCCGTACTCGGTTCAGAAAATCGCTAAAAATCTCCATTGAGCTATCACACACAAAGAGTAAAGAGTCGGCAGCAAATTTGCGGGCCACTAGATCCGCAATCATGAGAGAAGGCGGCGTATCCTGAAACGGGACTTTGTAGGCTTGAAAAGAGACACGCAGACCTTCTTTCTTGTATTGCTGCGAGTAATTCGATGCAATATCCTTCAGTTCTTTGAACCTTTCCGGTTCTTGAGGACTTCGGTAGAATAAGGCTAGGAATAAGTGCGTGTTGTCTCCTTTAGACATACAGGCTCGGTGATAACGTTGCATAAATTCTTTCGCAGTTGCGACGCTTGTCAAACTTTCGCTGACAGGTAAGATGAAATTGACTCGGGTATTCTCAGTAACGTATGGCATGGGAACCACTTCTACTTTAGTAAGTGGTCGACACGCTTCCACCCTAGACATCAAAACAAACCATTACATAAAAATAGACGCAGTAAAAGCCTTTTAGAATTATACCGTTTTATGACTTCTTTGCCAGTTTGGCTTGACAAAAGCAACCAATCTACAATGTAATCGATCCCCCTGGTAGCGTCAAACTTGCGATATCCATTTACCAACTTCACAATCTTAGAACCGGGGTTCTTGTCTTCAATATATGTCGCAGTGCGACTGAGAATGTCCTAAATGAGACCATATGTTCAATTTTACTTGAATTTCTGCTGTCTTTTTGACTGCGTTGTTGTCATACCATACCTGCACGTCCTTAAGGTAAACGCCTTGTAGTTCTGATACAACTGAATGATCATTTTCTAAGTATATGTGTGTTTCATTGAAGAAATCCCATCGTACAACGTCAAACCGGGATGCGGGTTTACTTGGAGGAGGAATTCCTATCGGCCAAGTCACACCTGCTTTACCATCAGATGCCAATTCAGCCATGTCCAAGATCCCTTCCTCTAACGAATGAATTTGCTGCTCTGCATCTTTAATTGCACTCTAAGACACGAAACAGCAATGAAAGAAAATGACTGACGGTAAAACGGGACCTACTTGACAGGCTTGCTGATGCAGAAGATACATTACGACTGGCTCTTTCACGGGAAAGATAGTCACAGCGCGTTTGAGTTCCACTTTTGATTCCCACATATCTGGTATATCGGCTAACTCAATAGGCGGCAGTTTCGCACCCCAGTATCGCTGTTCCTAAAGAGAGACACTTGAAAAGATAGCAAGACCAAAGTGCAATTTAACAGCGTACTTGAATAAACGGCTGACAGGTCAGATTGGCAGCTTGCAGAACACATTTTCCAACATTCAAATCATCTCTTCCAGCTTCAGCGTCCTCAGCACAACGCTCCAAATGGTCCGCTAAGAGCCTGATGACTGAATGACTGAGTATAATTCCGGCATCTAACCAAAACAAGATGTGAATCATTTATATATCACAGGACTTATTTTCAAACCTATTGAACAAACTACGCGGCCATTTTCCTCTACGGGCATACCCATGTAGACATCTTGCGCTATGCTCGTATGACTCAGGATCGTCGACAGAATCCTGCCGTTCACGTACGTATTGTCTCGAACAAGGAAAAAGAAGTTGTAGGCTCGCACAAAATTGTCGGCCAGGTATTTCAGGGTGTGTAAAGGTAAGAGTCCTTTTTCGTTGTCGTTAAACCCCACAGCAGGTAAGTTGCGAATAAGATCGAGCTTCTGCCCTTGAGATATGTCCATAAAAAAGGCCAGTCGATTGATATGATGAGCCAAGGTGAAATTCAGGCTGTGTCCTATACTGGTTATGGAATTCGCGGATGAAAGTGCAGCGACGAATACTTTCTCTCTTATAGCTAGCTCGGTGGAGTAATACCGAGGGCGAACCAAAGGCTTGGGTTCCCTTTTGGCATTTTGGGGCTTGCCAGCTAAATTGATCCTGGGCTCGTAATCTTCGGTGTCGGTATTGGCGGACGTGGCTTCATGAGTTGGAACTTCAACCAAGGCGGGCGAACTCACGCAGTCCTCTTCAACAGGTGGTGTAATTAATAAACCGCAGGCGATGCCTAGAACCAAGCCCAGGAGGATAGGCAAATGTTGTTTGAGAAAGGTAAAGACACATGTTCTTCTCATTTGATGGACAGCTAACGCGCAGTTCTATAGCAAAAAAAATATTAATTTAAAAAGGGGAATAGATTATCAGAAATAAAAAAATATATTTACCTTTTCAGAAGAAAAATAAAATACAGAAAATAATACACCGTTTTGTTTACCTTCGATTACGGATTACGCGGAATTATAAATATGTTCCTTCGGGAAACGCAGATGGCGTGTGGTACTTTCCCTGAAACTTCTTTTGGCGCCATTCCACAAAATCTATCTCTACAGATATTTGCTCGATTATTGCAAATTATGTATACGATAACATATCTTGCTCGCAATTGACTGAATTTAAATATTTTACAGTCTTTTACGAGTCTATTTTGAATGGTCTCAGTTTATTTTGTATTGTATTCTTGCGTTTTATTATGTTGGCATTTGGTCTTGCAAAAAGATGCGGTCAGTTCGTCACTTTCGTTCGCAGAAAAGGTTACTTGGAGTTGTCTAAGATGTCAATGCCATCAATAATACTTGCGAACACCAGGGAATTAAATTGACCCATGTATTCGTTGCTCAACGAAGTACGAACGTCCGCTCGATAATTAAGCTGCCCTGACTTTCGCCAGGAAGTGCTGCCTCCAAGTGCTGGAGTCAAAATAGCGGACACCAACCGATTAAGAATAACAAGAAAGTACATTTGTTTTGTCCGTTTTGTTCGAAGTCGTAAGTGAATCTCTCTCGTTCTTTCCGTTCCATTTCCTGCCGACAAGATGCCGGAAGTCACCGTTCTGAATTCAGCAATTAAGGTAGAAATATTTGTTCGAAACCTCTCTTTCACACTGAATGTCTTGTCGAAGAAATTTAACAAAAAACAAGGTTAAACTAGGTGATATTCCTCGTACACATGGTTTTCGCAACATGGGGTATTCAAGCTGATTGGGCGCCATCCTCTTATATCTTTTACAACCTCCTTTTAATGGGAATCCTTATTTGGGCTATGCATCAGAAAGATAGCGAAGAAGCTGTTGTAATGGTAAAAACAAAAACGCCCACAATACGGGAAATGTCACGTTATATTTGATATTCATGGAAACGATGTATAGGCCCTTGCCACCGACATAGTCTGCATATTTCTGGACGTTATTACGATCGGGATGTTTTTCCCAGTCCATTCTGGTAAATACCAATTTCGTTCTGACTTTTCCATTAGCAAAATAGTTCTTGCGAAGTCACATTCACCCTGCTTTCATTAGCTTTAAGAGTGTCAATGTTACACACTTCCCCTTTACAGACGCGGGTTATAAGCGGTTCAGTGCTGGCATGGCAATCGTGAATCTGTTGCTAAGGCCCGTATCAGCCTTATTTCTCTATCGCATATTGCAAGAAAGACACGGACTGTATGGAGATTTAGCCGGTCCGAATTTGGCGGCGATTTTCGGTGAGAACTTGTATATACCTTATAAAACTCAGTTCTCACGTTCTTCTATTCCTTGTAATTTTTCGCGATAAAAAGGTAATCGACGTGGACCATATGAAGACATCGATAGGCCTTCTCAGCCCATTCCGCAACCCGTTCCGCAGCCCATTCTCACGGAAATTGAGTCTCCTTAACTTATAGAAAGTCTCCTTTCGCTGTTTTATACTGTCTGCTTAGATCTTGCTTAGTGTTCTAGTCAAATGCCTCCGGGTTTATATCAACCTTTTAATATTTCTCAGGAGGGTTATAGCATGGAAAGTATTCGAAAACATTCCTTACAGCGTTTTTGCAGTTTTAATGAACGAAGGCCAATAAATGTCCTCAGAGCTAATTCTGTTATCTCTCGCGAATTCTCATCCTCTTTTTTTTAACTCCAAGGAACGCGTTCTTTCCATTGTTGTACCTGTTCGAAGCATGTAAAGTTACGATACAAGACCGTCTGATTAATTAGAAACCAGCTATAATAACGTTCCCTTCCTGTCAAATAAAGGAGGAAGCAATGTAGGTCTGAAGTCGGGCAGGAATGTACTATTAGGCGGAATGAGGGAGTTGAAGGTAGGGGTGAATAGATTTATCCCGTATTTTTCTCACCCAACAGGATATATAAGCAAAGTTATGGTCTTGTTTTATTCCGCAATCCAAAATATTGACATGTTTATTGTTGACTGAAACTTAATGCTGCTGGGATATGGGATCTTTGTCTTCATTAAATTTGATGGTACACTGGTCGTACAGCACGTAATCATGGAAAGACGGGAGCCGCAAAAGTTTAACAGTAGTACTCAACTTCATGGATTTTCTTCTAGAGTGCTTAATTAATTATTTATTATTTGTACTTGAATTGTGTCCCAAAATAAGCCGGCTGCTCTGCTTAAGAATGCACTAAGAACTGGAACAAGCCTTAAACCTTCAACTAACCCTTTTTGAGTGCATTAGTGTGCTACTTCTCGTTTGCAGCTTGAGAAATCTGAATTGCCACAGCAGGATTCGCTTTTCCGTACTTAAAAAGTTGCGTCCTCGAAGTAGTGGCACTATAATTTATAACTAAACAGTTTCTCCGAACACTTTTCACATTTGACTTAAGCAGATTGTTTTTTTTATCACATGCACACTTAATTAGATCTTTCATCCAATGACGGTGGAATTTATTTCGTCCTAAACTTAAATTTGTCCTTGTCACCAGAACCCAGAATTTCTTCTGGGAAGAATTCGTAATGAAAAACCAAGGCTCAATTCGTTTTCAATGCAAGTGTACATATTTCTAAAATTTACACCAACAACACAGTTGCGCACATTGTTAAGTAAACCAAGCTTTACACAATGTTTTCTAAACTTGTTTTTTTGCGCAGGACAGTCAATCGTGTTGTTCCTTCCGTGTCAATGCCGTAAAGTCGCAAACATCGTAAAAAGCGTAGATTCCCCCATAAGGTCAGTTTTAAATAAGTTACCGGAAAATTTCGTACCAACAAACGAAGTTATCTTCGTTTTTTTGTAGTCTCATTTTGGTCTAACGATATTTTATTTGACCGTAGGAGATAGTTGAAGAAAAGTAAATGTGGAAATCAAGTGCTTCAGGAATGGAAGACTAACGAAACTTATTCTATGTTCATAATTCTCTCTTGTTGTAACATAAAAGTTCTCCACCAATGGAGATTACTGTTAATTTGACTGACTTGTCAGTGCTTATCGTGTGTATACTTGCGTGTGAACAAGTTCGTGACCATCAGGTTGGTAGGCTGACAACCTTTTTTCCCCTCCTTTACTAGGACTTATTTTCTAAGTTGAGATAAACAATTGTGAAAAAATAGTATAGTTAGATAACACTGGATCCATACAACAACGACGAGTAACCAAAGGGGATTTGGAGCATCCACTTTCTAAATCTGATGGCCACTTGCTGGTGTCGGTAACACGCAGACATACATGGTCAGCTGGGGGGGAGGGTACACAGTTTGGTCGACGTCCTTTGTTTATGTCCAATTAGACTTGATTTTCCTTGACGAGTAAAGCGGAGGTACTGTCATTGCTGGCTCGTGTGTTTGTCGCCACTATAACTGCAGCAATATTCCCATTCGATAATCGGATGGTAGGAGCGGGTTGCAGCGCTGTGTAGCCGTTACCATTTCCTCCAGAGACGGGGTAGGTCGTAACGGTCGTAACTTCGCTGAAAGATGTGTCTCGTTTGTGACTTCGACTCGAGTAGGGTCTATAGCAAGGAAACGACACGCAAAAAGTAAGACAAGAGCTGGCATAGGAATAACTTCTTCCAAGTTTGCTGCAGAATAATAAAGCAACGAGTTCATTGGGTACACCGCCACGACAGCATGGCGTCGTAAAGACGCACGTTCTTTGTTGAGGGCAGTTCGACAGTTTCTGGGGGTCAAGTCATGTTAGCGTAGTTAATTCTACAATGTTAGACAAAACGGAAAAGGGGATCTATTTTTCATCGGAGGTTTTGCCTGAATACTTGTGGGAGCCGTTTATCACTTCGACGCCATTGTGCCAGTGTCAGCTCTGCGTTCTACGTCTAACAGCAAAGCAAGCAAGCCAGTGCCAGCGCTGATAATGGTTCGATAAATAGACGCCCTGAACTATTTTTAGCTGCATGGGGAAAACTTTGTTGGGGCTAGCGGATAGTACTGCTATATGGGAGAATCGATCAGCTCTCACACCATACATACAACCATATTGCACGTGAGCGCACACAACACACGCAAACGGGTGAAACTGTGTAAAAGGAAAGGGTACGAGTAAAACGCTTCAAGTTAATTAGGGTTCTGAATTATGCAGGGTCAGGTATGAATTAAGAATCAGTGGTCATTAGCTTGCAGTTTAAGGACTGGCCAAAGGTTAATGGGTACAGTACATATTCCACTTTATCCCAAAATCGTATTGAAGGGGATTTTGAGGAAGCATTCGGGGTATCAAGCAGTAAGTAGGAACATTTGTAAGGCTTAATCAGTGTTGTAGCCATTATCTTAAAAACCCTGTAGTTTTTGGGGATCGGGACGCCCCTTGCGAGTATACCATGTCTCTTCTTTCACCTCTCTGTGTCTTTTATTCAAGCTCTCACTCGATGAGAAGACGCGGAGAACCCTGGAAGTGAATGTTAATGATTTGGCATACGGCGCTATTGTGAGGAGCTTTTTTCTTCCGAGCCTAATCAAAAGGTCCCTACCCTTTTTCTTTGTCAAGAGGTCGTAAGTGTGTGACCTGACTCCCCATAGATATCTTTTATTGAGGACAGAGACTCTTGAAGGATCAACCTCATCCAAGATCCTCCATTGCAAGGCATGCTATTAACACAGCTTACAGGCCATATCTTGGGGTTAATCACATTCAGTCTATCCCCCCCCCCCCCCCCTGTTCTGGCTATACACGTGCCTCTGCGGTTTGTGTCGGCTTGTTGACTAACCTGGTTCGAGGTGACCCATCTCGACCTGGGTGATGATGGCCACTGCCCAAACTTCGTGCTTCTCGCCATCGCTCCCAGTGGTGTAGTACTGTGTTACGTACTTCCGTATTAAGGAAGCAGTAAAATAGAGCTACGGTAAAGCCCTGCAAGAGAAAAAGAAGCCCCGACAGTTAAGAGGAAAGAGAAAAAAAGGCAGCGTAAATGACAGACAATTCGTCGTCAGGGCAAAAGGTAACGCAATCGTATACATACTTGTATGGACAGAAGGAAAGCTCGCAGCTGAGAAAAAATGACGGCCAAAACCCCTTGAGTAGGTCCTGCGATGACTAGGACGTAGGTAAGCCCCAACAAAGGAATCAATACGAGTAGTGCTTTACTACCCTTACGGTATTGTTGGGTTTCGACGGAATTGGCTGACCGCAGCTTGGTAATTAGGACCTTTGAACACAAAACAGACAAACAGGAAGGAAATTAGTTAGAGGCTCTTTCAGCTTTTCTTGTACAGTCATGTGAGAGGCATCCCCCTTGATCTAAACTATTCAATAACAAACAGTTTGTATATATAGTTCAAGCTTTGAGCGTTTTGTTTGGAGTTTATGGGGATATACTGTAGTCTAAACTTTGGCGTGTTTAGCATTATGTGGTTTAGTATGCAAAACATCGTTGGAGGGAAAAAGAGGCTAAAGTAGTTAGGTTAAGCGACGGACAGGTCGCTGAGTAGGGTAAATGGATTCCAGAGCGCGCTATATATAATGTACATATGTAATGTAATGTAGTTTATGGATTGCAAGGTCGTCCTTATGGGACAGAAATAGTACATGTCGTGTAGACGTTTTGCCCGTTTTGCCTGAAAAACGAGCTAAAGAAAAAAATAGGCATGGAGTTGAGAAATATTTCAGTATAAGTAATTAGGAGCAAAAAGGTCTGTAATTAACTGCGTTTTAAAACGGACTTTTTTATGTCGGTACGGGAAAGAAATTATTCTATAACATATACTTTCTCTAAAAGCAATATACACTTCTTATTTTATTTTATTGAGGGAGAAACTTCTTCCCCAGAGCAATTTAACTTGGCTTTGTTTCTTGCTCAACTGGGTTTAAAAACTTGAAAGGCTTTGTACAGGATGCATAGTTGAGTTCCTGTGTAACTGGGTATGCTGTTTCCAAACAGGGGTGAACGTGCTCGAAGGTGGAACAAGCAAGACACAAGGTGATGTTGTATGCAGATTTCTTGTTTTTCTTTGCGGGAACAATCGAGACTAGGGGATTTAGGCCTTTAATACCGAGTCAGTCAAAAGGAGCTGCATTGTAGTGTTGTTCTCCATTCCAGCTCGCCATGCTCCTCTGGAGCGAGATGTTAATCCTCTTCCATTTCACCTGATGCCTGACGCGAGCACGCACCATTGTTAGTGTGGGCCTTTTCCGTGGTGTTTTCACTCATATTTGGTTACATGCAAAGGGATTGCGAACTTATGCGCCTAGCAGCAAGTGTTGCATAAAGACAAGAGTACAGGTGTAGGTTACAATTCGATATCTCGGAAGATGTAATAAGCTTTTAAGACTCTTTCACGTCTGATTACTGGGTAAACTTCGTTTCCCTGTTACGAAAGGCCAGGCGTCAGTTTGAGTGGATGTAAATGAAAAATGTGCATATTATTTAGATCTAAATAATATGCAATTCGGATCCAAATAATATGCAATTTAGACCCAAATAAATCCCTTTAGCGTGACTTCCGATCCATATTTTTCATCGCGAAAGAGTCGAGTTCATGTCGGAAATTGAATGTTATGATAACCCTTTACATCCTTCCATTATGTCGTGTCATCAAGAACTGAGATGTCACCTTGCCCTGTACTTTTGTGTTGGCGAGCTAGAACGTATATACGAGGAGTAACAACCCTTATCCTTTCGACTGAGTACTGCAGTACGCTGTAAAGGACTCTTCCAAGTAGCGCTCTGTTTTGGCAGCGGACAACAAAGAACGTCGTACACACCATATACACACAACCCGACTATTTTTGTCCTGTCTTTTGTGTCATGTGTAGTAGAGGTGATATGCCTCGTGCCCAGAGCTTTCTGAGATTTCTTTACCTTCCTTTCTTGGCGGTTAGGAAAAGCGCAATGTTGTCTTCTCATTAAACTTCATACGTGGGAATCTTGTTCCGTAGTGAGGGAAGCTAGTCTGGCAGTAGCTGCTCCGTTAAGTCTAATTGGTACCAGTAAAAGGTAGCCCAGTAGGGATAAACCTGTTAAAGCGAGCTCGTTACTCCAGTTCAAATAGCATGCATGGAGTGCACATCCCCTTTTTACATGCATGATTCTATAGGAACTACCGATAGGAACTATGGGAAGTTCAATGTAGACTACAACTGCACAAAATTTATGATAATTTTACTTCTAATGTTGGGGTCCGGTTTGTGATTGTGGTACATTTCATGCTAGTAAAATATTAGACACATCTTGTAAAATTACGATATAATTGTAGAATATGCAGGGATTTTACGACATAAATTTGTAAACCTGCAAAATTTATGCACTATTTCATTTTTATTCTAGTCCTATTTCTATTCTATTTTATTTTATTTTGACACTATTTTATTTTTCACTATTCTAGATTATATAAAGGGTGCTTTACGCGTACTTTTCTCAATCAAAAGGTTGAATATTACAGTTTCTGATGATTTTTTGTTTGTTTAAGGTATCGGTCTAGTAATTCCGGAACTAGTGTTTGAGTAATCAAAGAGATAGGCTCCCAATTCATGTCGGAATTTAATGCAGACGTATTGGAATCCTGTCAGTCCATTAATTGAGAATAGTAGAAAAGACGGAAGGGATAGCAACAAGCACTAAACATGGAGCTGAACGAGAATGTTTTCTAGCTGGTGAGATCCGGGTTGTTTTCGGGTTCAGGGTTGTTGGAACTTGAAGAACTGATTTGATTCTGTCTTGGGGGTTCCTCTCTCCCCCTCCCCGCCGGGCATCAATACTTGGTGACGCCAGGCATCGATTCCAGGTTGGTAGACTATTGTATGGCGAATCAGACGAGCAGGAAAAAGTCCTCTGAGGATTAGCCTGGTTCTAAAGCATTACGTTCTATGCTGTGGGGAACCAAATTTCCATAATGGGGTAGTATGTATTGTACCCAAGTTTAAAAGAGTCAGTAGCCCAGCACTTACCCACATAATTTTGAAGAGGAATACGACGTTCAAGAAAAGAACGGAAAGCGCTGGCGTGACGTAAATCCAGTCGTAGCTGTTTGCAGCGATCCAGGGACAATTGGAAAGAAGAAATGCTGCTTCCAGGTCCGGTTTCTATTTTTTTGAATGCAGTAAATTGAATGCGAGTGTCTTTTTCGTTAAGTCATCGTGGAGAAGATGAGAAAAGGCTGAAATAAATCAACACTTACGTTGCCTTCCGTGAGAGGGTACTTGTGCCAATACGCTTTCACAATAGCCCATACAATTACGACCGGAAGTGGAGCACCTGGTTCAGACAAAAAAATAACGTATTGATCCAAGCTTAAGCAAACCAACTCTAACAGAAAAGCAATCTATCATTCCTTCTCCTAACCCGTTCAAGTGAAGGAATTGGTTAGGTTGAGAAACGCACTTTAGCTGTTTTTTTCTTTTTTTTTTTTTTCCTCTTGGTCTTTTAATGAAGGGTATATACGTAAAGCTGTAGGCAGCTTAGCTGTAACTTTTTTAAATTTATTTTGTGAAAATCAAATGCTTTATAAATTCGGAAAACGTACCCCATCCAATGAAGGCGTACACACGCAGTTTTATTTTGTCGGCTGAAAAGGTCTGTACGACTAGCATGTACAAGTAAAAACCTGAAAGAAAAAGAAGACAAACACAAAACAAGGATTTAGTTTCTTTTTATTGTCGTAGTGCGCGCGGCTGATTATGTATAAGCTGTTAACATGCTTATTTCTCAGGGAAAGACATCAATCCTTAATCCTGGGTATGTGGGAAGACAGTGAGGAATGTGTTAGGGTATAAAAGGTAGACAAGAGACATACCTTCTACAAACATCCAGAAAAAGTTGGTCAAATGGAAGTAGTGGAGGAAGATGACAATGATGCAAGAGCCGTAATTGGTTTGGCTGATGAGCGTCTATATTTTACAAGACAACACAAATGTACAGTAGCAGAATTCATTAGAACCATTTCGGTAATGGAAGGAAAATAGTAATCGTATTAAGAAATAAAGAAAAGACTCGACCTGCAGGGTGGCTGTGAGGATCCAAAAGAGGTCTGCCATGATATAGGTGATGAAGAGATGAGTATGAATAATATTACGTAAGCATCGCAGGTCTCTAGAAGAGAAGAAGCAGAACGGAGACGAAAACATTTATGAATGAAAGGTGCTTAAGGTTCATCGGTTATATGTCAGTGGGCCTACTAGGCCATTTGCATGTGTTGAGCGTCGAGTTTAAGGAAAAACCCGAGTTTCAGAGCAGTTGGACCATTTCCCACATTTTTACTTCGTTTCCCGCCTAAGTTCCTTTCCTCTTCTCATTCTTTGACAGGCATTTCTTCAATCTTGGGAGATTTAGCATCAAACTGCTACGAGTAGCTTCCTTGAGAGAATCTAAATCGCACCGGAGCTGCGATTCCTACGTCTGAGCTTCTTTGTAATTTTTTTATTTATTTTTTATTTGTGTTGGTGTGGTTTTACTGTAGGCTCCGACATACATCTAAACTGCAGCATCAAGGGTCTTGGTCGATTACTGGCTTGTTCGCCGTAGGCACAAAAAAGGAAATGTGAACTGTCGTCTAAAGGCTTTTCCTACATTACATTTTGACAGAGCCATGGGAATAGGAAGAGAGCCCTGACCGGAGAGGAATGAGGGATTAAAGCTTTAGAAAACATGTTGCTGAATTGCATAGAATTCGGATAATTGTTGTTCTGCAGGGCCGCAATAGATTCGTTTCGTCTTCGTGAATGCGTCTGGGGAAACATGCCATTTTTTCGTGTTTAATGGTCCAGGTGCATTTGATCAAGAGAAGAATTTACTATTTATGGGCGAGAAACTAAAAAAAGAAAAATCAAAAAGAACAACGTAATTTTCCGTAACTTGATGCAGTGGCGCCGTGTGGTATATATAGAGAAGGGAGTTGGTTACTCGTTTTTCACTAAGAAATGGATTTATTGTAACATTTACGAGGGTCCGCTGCAATCTGAAGAGCACATTGACTGGTCATCTCATCTATGATGAATGTCGTTGTTTGTCGACCTTCGATATTGGCAAACCGAGGAAAGAAAGTGACTTTGACTTGACGAATGGGCCTCCAAGAAATTCGATTCTGGCGGTTGGGAAACTTGAAGCCTAGCTCTGCCCGCGGTTCATTGATTGAGGTGGGTCAAATCTAATCATGCTAAGAGCTAAAACAGCGTCTACAAGTTTTATGAGACCTATAGTCGTTCACTATAACTTACTCACCATCTTCCCATCTTCCAGTCTGAATTGTACTGTACAGGGCAAGATTGAAATGCTTTCTTCTTTTTTTCGTGGGATTTGCTTTTTGGCGAACATGGCACGACCCGTGTTCACGCTCTTCCTCAGCAGTTTCCGGACGGTGTCTTCCTATCGTTCACTACTCTTTTTGCCCTCGTAAAAGCAGCTGCTTTTTGTAATGAATACGAAGCGTTTTATGGATCAGACGTAGAAAAGGCTTTTCCATATTTAATCTGAAGGCTTTCGCAATAATTTTAATCCAGTACTTCAGCGTAAAGCTCAGGCAAGCTAAGGTGTCTGATTAATGTATGAATATGCGATGGCGGTATTTTCTTTTAATTTTAGACGTTGTGGCATGTTTTCCTTATAACCGGAAAACCACTGAGAAAAGTGAAAAGAAAGTGAACGAGTGGCTCATCCTTCGTTTGTCTCCGAGCTTTTTTGGATGGAAGTGTGGGCCAAAAGCTGCTGTATTTTTCCTAGGAAATTGGATGGCTTTTTATCTCGATAACATGGTCCTTGGTACAGCTTAAACCATTTGTGTTTCAGTCCATTTTCTCCGATGTAAAAGTAACACTTTAGCATCTATCCTAGTGCGGTAGCATTACCTTTTAAAACCAAAACCCCGCGGTAAAAAGAGACGTAAATCTTGTAATCGGCTTTTCGAAAACCTAAATCCGACTGTTTCATCCTTCAAAAATACCCAGGCAGTTACTTCTAGGGATATTATGGGGAAAAATAAATTATAAATTAAGGTACCAATTTCGGAACAGTAATTAATTTATGATTACATTAAAAAAATCCATTTTATGTAGCTGATTTTTGTTTATATTTGTAAAAATTGAGAAGGCATGCCTTGGAATTCTCGCATAACCTAGTCTTTGACCTTTCTAACGAAGAACTTTGTCATTTTTGGGCTACGTGCTACGTGGCTTTCTTGAAGGTCTTCACGTGGACTTTTCGCTGGTTTGGCAATAGCAAGGTAAGCTTATTACATCCCAGACATTCGTCAGCCCTTGCTTCCGTCCTTTGCTATGCAGAGATTAACGATGTCGTCACCTTGGATTATAAATGACGACCCTAAGCGGCCGTTTTGTCTGTTAATACGGATAGGATAAGTCGTAATAAAGTTGGTAGCTTTCCTTTGAGTATTCGCGAAATGTTCCTGTATTAATTTGGACGAACTTCGGAATTTCTGACGTTTGGGGACGTGGCTGCATTTACTTTGACAGCTTTGAAAGGTGCGAACAACTCCCTTGCTGCAATAATGGATTAATTCTGTTGGTTTGACGTAAGTTAACTCCTTTAAAAAACACTGAAGGACTATTTCTGGCTTGGCTGGGAATTGAATAATTATGGCAATAAATTGATTTAAATGGTTCTCGTTCATGTTACTGAAGTGAGTAGGATTTGACAGAATTTTTCAAGCTATAAAGCACAAGGAAATTGTTACTCAGTTGAAGAGAGCGACTGCTTATATTTGGTGATCAGTTTAGGTGTTTACTTTGTATAGTCAAGTGGAGAGCCAAATATCGATGGCTTACTATAGACAACAGAGTCGAGTTTACAACGTTTCAAGTATGAAAGCAAACCTGGGATCAAAGTAACGTTAATTAGTATTCCAACATACCTGAAGTGGGTAAATATCCACAAAGCAACAATCAAAGCGAGCAAGGAGATGCTGTAGCCCACGAAGTAGATGATGGTGGTATTTTCGCTTATAAACATGCTGGTATCTCCCTCGTGAGTATTTTGTGGCAACGGAGAACACGATTCGTAATTGCTGTAATTAGACCATGTTCCATTTTCCAGGCATTGGCGGGTAGTGTTTTCTGCGAAAGTGACCACAAAAGACAACGATGTAAAAAAAAAAAAAAAAAAAAAGTCAAGAGCCACGTAAAATAGATCTTGTCATCTTGTCGTGTGCAATCTCAAACATCCTTAGCCAGTTAACATCCTTCCCTGCCTACTGGTCGTAACCAGATTCTTTACAATACTCTAAATTCTCTAAGGGAAAACATGATCCTTTAGCTATTTTACGAAAAAAAGTTCGTTTTCTTTCTCCTTCTTTAATGGCCTCGCTGTCTCTTTCTCCACAGTGCTCCTATTTCACCTCGCAAATGCTCCTGCGGCTCCCTTAAGTAAAAAATCTCGGAAAAGTTTAACGATTCAGTTCGCAGGCTTGCATTTCGTATCTCAAACTAGCGTTGGCTCATGACTTGAAAGCTTGCTTGAAAGAGCGAAGCCAGTTGTGCCCAACTTTTGTGGCATTTTTCCATGAAAACCACCTATAAAGTTTATCCCGCCAGGAAAATTACATGTTGCCGCCTTTAGTGGGGCTCGGTGGGCCATTCTCCATTGGCTGTGTTGCTCAAACGTCTTGACAAAACCCGAAAGCGGTTGGCTATTGTTATTTTTGGGCAAAAGCATTGATGTTTTGGCGGACTGCAGCAGAGGCGTGTAGAGTATAGTTGGCAAGTTATCAGCGATGTGCAAGAAAGAGACATTTATGTCAGCGATAGCAAAAAGAAATGCAACACGAACTATTAAAGTCTGCTAAAAAATAAAAAACGGAAAAAATAAGAAAAAAGTATGAATAAATGCCGCATTGTGGTTGAGTGAATTACCCAGATACCGTTTTAGACATTTATAAGGTTATAGGCATGATTATACCGAGATTACAAGCATATCGTCTTTAAATTCGGGGAAAAAAGAAAGACAGAAAAGAAAAAAAAGGCCTTTTTTGTTTATAGGACTAAGATGAAGCAAGTAAAAATGTCTTGCGTCGCAGCGTTTGGGAGTATGCATTTTTCATAACCCTAAAGCATACGAGTACGGGGCACAGAAGTCGCGTATGTTACTCGAACAGGAGGAACGAAGGGGAAAAAATCCATTGAAATCTTCGAAGCGTAGATGGTTGCTCGTTCTTTCTCCCTCCCTTTCGTAATGCTTGAGTGTATAATATACTGTAGATTAAGTCGCGGCATAGGGAAGCTGAAACTTGCGTTTTTTAGTTTTTTTCTTTAATTTTTTCTCCACGAATCTAAGAAGTTTGCGTGGGCGTAAAAGGGACGGGTCCAGAAATCGAAGGTTAAATAAGACTACGCCACAGGCCAGTATATACTAAAAGGCTTTGATAAGCAAACTGCAAGCAAGTTTCTTGGGGTTTTAGGCGTCCAAACTAAGGATGGGGTTAATGGAAAATCAATGTTCCCGGAGCTGCAGAGGAAGACTTCCGGGACACTTCGGCATGGTAGGCGGGCAGATGCGTCGTCCCTTAGGTTATTTTTCTTTTAGTCCTGTAAGCAAGTGCTCCGTATCCTTTTGAATTAAACCTCGGATAAAGTCAAGCAAAACTTAAAATTAAGACGAATTTTATTTTTGTTTAAATTTTAAACTTGTTCCGCCCTTGTTTGATTTCGTTTTCGATTAAACTTATCGTACCGCGAAGTGACGAAAAAACTCGTTTTATTTTTGCGCTAAGGAACTCAAATAAAGAAGGCAAGCCATTTTATAGATTTATTTGAATTTCTGTCACGGTTGCCCGGGAGCGTGCAAGATGAAACAAATACAGAAAACGGCTGAACTAGCAAACAGGCTTTCTTTTGTTTTCGTTTTTTGCTTCGCTTTTAAATGTCTTCATATTAAGATGTTTCGTTCCCATCCGAAATGCTTGCCATGCCTTTGAATTGACTAGCATATAGGCTAAGTCACAGAGCAATATTGGATTTGTGTGCCTCGTATACGGATCCCGTATTAACTCCTTGCGTAGCTTTTTACTCTCACCTTCTTTGGTTGACTCTTCATTCTGAGGTGCAAGAGGCATTTTTTAAATAAAAAATCATATACATGCCATGCTGAGGTGCAGGAGGCCTTCTTAAACAGAAAATTATGTATATTGCCATGCCATGTCGAAAAGGTTTGTGAAAACGTAAGATTAAAACGAACGTTGGGGAACTTGAGGCTTGTCCACCTTGTTGGAGGAAATAGGGTCATATAACGTTTAAGTAGGGCCTTGCATGTTTCAGGTTGATAACTGTATTGGACTAGTTACTCTGACTATAATAGACGGCGGTCGATACCTATCGATGGAACGGTGTTTGGGGGAGGGCATTAAACTTTTCGACATATATAGACCTTGCAAGTCCCATGAAGAAGTGTGTACTGAAACAGCAATAAAAAAAACACGAGTAATTATGGTGTGTGGCGTTCTTTATCCGAACAGGCAGTTCAATTAGTCTGTCTTGTTAGTCATAATAAGCTGTGGGTCCTACAGTACAAATATTAAGTTACATATCTCGTAATATGGCGTGCAGTGCGAAGTTCGGGACAAAAAGGGCCACGGCACTGGCAGATTTGTTGCATACCCTAATGGTAAACGTTGCAAGACGCGTCGAACCAAAGACCATCGTCCGAAATATGACTTGGGTACGTAAAGCACTATTCCGTCCAAAATAAAAGCTACCGACGTTTCTTCTAAGGTTAACCCGCAGCATTACTTGGAACTTCTTAGCTTATAGCACAATGATACAAGACTGAACAATGAAATGTAACCATGTGGTTACTCCAGCTTGATGTCGCTACCCTCTGTTTTTCTGTGTTTTTTGTTTTTTGCAGGGAAGTCAAGAAGTTTAGAACATAAATGTCAACGAAGATTGTTTTTCTTTTTAAGAAAGGTAACTTTTTCCATGATCGAAATGTTCAAGTAGTGTAGAACAGCAAACCTTTTTCTCTTGCTTCTCCCATGGAAAGCTAAAGATTGGTTGGAAGGGTACGGAAGAGTTATTGGTTGGTTGGAAGAGTCTGAAAACGTGTTTCCGCTAAATTTCCGCTAAAATAAGAATCTCCAAGTACAAACAGTGCAGCAGTGACAGTAGAAGAAATGTCATTGAAACTTTTATCTGAAAGCTAGTTCGCGATTGCTGAAAACTTCTAAAGACGCGTCACAAGTTGAACGCGTGGCGGGATTGCTGCGTTTTTTCTTAATGTCGCCAACGCTAATGGTTCTGAGCTCAAAGAGTTTCTTTGCTTGTTGCTGCCCGCTGTTTGATCCATTAAATTTTCTCTATCAGCAATATAGAAAACATGCCGTTTGGGTTTTCTCTGTCTATTTATGTTTTTAAAGACGGTTTTCATTATAGGAATAGCTTGGGTTGCAGGCAGCTGCTGAGCCGTGCATATTTATTTTCGGGCATATAGGAAAAAGCAAGTCCGTCAGCGCCAATTTAGCCCTCGAGTCGCGTATATAGTTACATGCAAACTAACGATAACTAGCTTTGTCCGATGTAAACAGATAAAACGCCGAATCTGCGTCTCGAAATTCTTTCGGATAATTTATAAAGTCTCCCGATTTATTTTAAGGGCTGCGTAAATCTCTTTCAGGTGGCAAAACTTGTCTGCTTTTAACTTGAATTCCCAAACTCCTTTTTGTTCTGTGCCAAAAGGCAGCCATAATTTTTAATGTTATGCGGAGGAGAAGGGGGGGAGAAACTATATAGCCCAGTCCATAAGTTATACGAATTGCTGAAACCTGCCTTGAAGGACAGTTTCAGCTTGGCCGAGCTTAAATATTGAATAACTTTGGCCATGTCATGGTCGTAAAAGTCATAGCCAGCGTCGATTTTGCCTCGTTGAAAAGCCGCATTCGCTCCCTGTCGATTCGAACGTATCCATTACGCCCATGCTGCTGTCTTTGCCTGGATAAATGGAAAGTTCTTTTTGGCTCCTGTTCACGCGGGATGATGACAGTGATGCAAGCGCTGCTCTTTCCGCATTTCAAAGAGCCTTTAAGACGAGGCCCGCAAGATTCGTTCGCTCGAGAACTGACAAACTCACGGAGCACGTGTACGGAAGGATCGAAAGAGGTTGCTCTGCCCATTTAGCGACATTAAAACCCTTCCTTCTCTCCACCTGCTATAATCTATGAAGGACAAAAAGGCTATAACAAGAGCGCATCTTCCTGTGCCATTGTACCAGGACTGGAGAAGAATGACCCAAAAGACCTTGTCCTACATTTTTTCCATGAAACCCGCTCCCCCTCTATTCTTTCTTGACACCCTTGCCCCTCCGTAGATGCATGATGATCACACATGGACGTGTTCCAAGTCCACAAAATGCCTCACTGAACTAAAGCATGCGGGGAACTGGCCGTGCCACGAAACTTCATAATTAAGAAGGACGGGAGACCAACTTTTTTTTCTTTCATTCCCTTTCAGAACAACAGCTCGTGTATCTCAAGAAGTGTTCGTTTTACAGCAGCGAGCAACATTTCAAACTCTCCGGGTCGGGAAATTCTGTAAAATCTTCAAGTCAGCAACCCGGCATCCCACACGAAATGCTCAAAAATTCATTAACCTTACCATTAGAAGCACGGAGATATTAAACGCCTGCTATAGTGCACGGAGCAACAAACAGTGGACGAGCGCGACCTTTCGTTGCTACTGTATAACTTGTCGAGAGAAGAGATGCCACATGCATGTACCGAAGTTTCTGTTGCCAACCTTATTGTTCAACTTGACTACTAGGTTAAACCAAGCTTGGAACTGCAATAGGGAGAGAGAAAGACGGTTTGGATTGAGCAATCGTGCCAGGATTTTCGGGGTATTTTTTCTGTTTTTGAACGTTATTGATGTCTTTTTTAAAGCAAAATGTCTGGCTAATCCTATGTAAACAGATCAATATGAGACTCTAGACAGGGTCATTTGTAGGCAGTGTAAGCTTAATGCTAAAGGTTAGATTTCGACGTGTACAGCTAAATGCATATTGAGCTGAAAAGGCGACTTACTGGTTGTATCGTAGCGAATTCCGTTGAACTCGTCCATGCAGGGTAAGGCAGCTGCAGATCCGGCTGCTGTCGTAGGCCAGCAGGAAATCTGATCCCAAGTGCTATTACACCATAATCCATCCGCAGCATTTCCAGCCGACTCATGTTGGTACGGGGGGTACACGCTTTCCAGGAACCCGAGCACACAATAAAAATGCCTGATAATTGACGTATCAGAAGCTAAACTGTCCAGTATGACTTGATAGGTCTCATCAAACTGACTGCTATCGTTCGACGCTTTCAGTTCATCGGCGTTGACCCCGGTTTGTTCCAAGGCGTCTATTAACAGTGCATTCATCTTATTTCCAATCCGTGGGTACACCTCTCCGTGTAAAACCGTTCTCAAACATTACGTACAACACAACAGGCACATCGTTAAGGGAACAGTGGAGACTTTTCATTGGTTTAGAGGGAGATGAAACGGCTGAAGAGCTGTCTTCCTTCTTTTTCTTTTGCGTTTCAACAAAGCACGTACCTGCGTGTCGCTATTTAGAATAGCTCAAGCAGTGGAAAGGCTATAAACGTCGCTTTAACTCCCAACACCTCTATTTTAAGAGAGTACGGTTGACAGTCTGGTGACTATGCCTCTTTTTCCACTTACTTCCGACGAAGTGGTATTCTTGGCTCAAAATTTGTTTTGTTCTCCGTCAGCTTTTTTCGGTATTTTATTTTCTTCTCTCAAAAGAAGAATATGACGCTCACTATATAGCGCGGCGCTTATTCCCCACAGGGTTTACTTATTTTTCACGAGCTGCAGTAGAGAGCCCATGCGGGGTCTTGTTGTCGGATTGGCGATGATGACGGGTAAAAAATACCTAGGATAAAAAAGAAAGAAAAAAGTATCAGGTTTCTTACGGTTGAAGCTATTTAGGCGTGCCCAGCTATGAATTATCAATTAGAAAAAAAGTGGAACAGACAAGCTGCCATTTTTTATCCTCCTTTCAGGATTAGCCGGCGAGGGCGCTTGGGACTCAATCTTATTACTTCGTGACAGCACACGGACCGGCAGCTTAATTGTGCGTACGAGGTAGCGGTAGTGTATTTTTTCTCCTTTTTCTATTCTTTTTCTCTTGTATTAAGGTTTTCTCTTAGAAAAAAAGACAAAGAAAGCCGAGTTACAGCTATTTTCTTCCGGCATTTTTAGAGCTTTGGCTTAAGTACAGGGATACCCCCATGCAATGGATTTTTTTTTGGCACCGGACATCAAAAAGAAAGAAAGTTGGCAAGTTAAATTTAAGCTGCATCGGAGATTCAGTGCATGCCAAAGTTGGTTATTCATTTTCACGTTTTCTGAAGCGGGCTCTTAGAGCGTAAAGTTGGAGAGCCAGCAAGAAAAATAATGACTATTTTTCGAAAACGCTGTTCTAAGGATTGCTGGGTAGGAAACTGCTCTGGCGACGGTCGTGATCCACAGCTAGCAACTAATTTCATTTTTATGGGTTTGCTACGCCGAGACCTCGATTAGCGTTGCCAAGAGCTAAGATTTAACGTAACTAAGTGAATGCAATCAAGTTCCACGGTCACCAACTTTTGAGTTCATAACTTCCGATTGAATTCCAGAAAAGGCAGATACTTTAACGGCATAAGCAGCTACGAGAAAGGTAAACTGCGTGCTTTTGGAGATTTTGTATTTTTTTGGAGATTTGTATTTTTAGAAGAAAAAATTATAAATAAATTGCCATGAATTGCTTCACTAATTCTTATAATGCGATTAGCCTGCAGGAAATGACGAGGTTTTCAAATGGGGACCAAAATGAAAAATTATGGCTTGTCTCGGGAGAAAAATTGAGAGCAAAGATTTCCTTAAAGGACGAGGAAAATTTAGTTTCCTTACAAATCCTTTAGGAACAACGGGGGTTAAGCGTTATGGTATATGTCAAAAGTCGCCCTTATAGAGCTGTAGCATGAACGAGAACAATTTCTGCCAGCGGCATTTCTATATCTCAATCTCTTTGGCGAGCCAAACTGGATAAATGACAGTTTCCGTCAGTTGAGGGCACTTGGTAAATATTCTGGACTAAAGTCATTTTTCGCATAGAAATATGAATACAGGTTCGTGTAGAAATATGATCATTAACTACATATTCCAAAGAAAAGAAGAACGAGAGAATTTTTTATTTTTTATTACAAAGAGAAAGTCTTGGGCATAGAATTTTTTTTAGTTTATTTTTCTGTCTGCCCTATTGGTTTCCCGGTCTGGAACTGTAAATACGTAGCGCTATTCAACTCTTCCAGGCCAGTAATTTCCAATACTCTTCTTGACTCCAGTTTGATTGCATTTCTTGGATCCGAAAGGTCCGTTCGAGGAACGTCTTGTCCTCTACTGAAAGCAAGCAAGCGCGAGTGCCAGCGAACTGCTCCGCTCGTTTACCTAAAATACCGAATGCTTTCCATAAGACATGGCACATTAAAATTTTGACACGCTTTTCGGTGCCTCCATTTTGTTGGCACATTTTCGTGCTTTCGCGAAAGGCTTCTCGGTGGACTTTGACTTATTTTAAGACGTCTGAAAAACTTGTGAGTTTTACTGTCTGAAAAGCCGGAAAGGAAAGGTTTCTTTGGGAACTTGCGTCAATTTATGTTCAGAGTTTTGAAAACCTTTCTTTTTTTATGGCAATCAGAGTGGAAACAAGGGTAAGGGATGCGTCAAACTTCTTAAGATGTTATCTACAAGATGGGGCTGGAGCAAAGGGAAGAGGACTGCACAATTGTGTGCATTATTGACGTCCGTTTGTTGCCGCATCGTCAGTACACATCAAAAGGGACACACCTGTTTTAGTGCACACACGCAGCACATTCATAACTTTTACAGAGCGAGTTTTTTGCCCGGAATTTATAGATTTTCCCACCTTTTCATTCAATACAGCCTGATTCCAGTCGTAAAGTAAGATTGCTTCCGTTTGTCGTTGCAAGTAAGGGCTTTTATAAATGTGTGCCCTGCTCACGCACTGTACTGTACGTTACAGCTCGTTATTACTGTATGCGTGTTCCCGTTTAGACCTGGGCGAGGTCTCACTTTATTACTTGTGTGTTTCACAGAACAGACAGCTCCACATACTTAGTGCTAATGCAGGCCAGGGTCAAAGACGATGCAAGGGACTCCATCGACAGTTTTATCTCGCTTGGGTACTGCAGTCAGAAGAAAGCGATGAAAGGCATGCACTTGATCCAAAGCACACTCTTCATACCCTTTTTATGGGGTTTGAGCAATCGCTGGAGCCAAAAGTTCCCCAATTCACCCCTCTACAAAGCAAAAGCAAAAACGGTTCTGTCTTCTAAAAAATAATAAAAATAATAAAGGGCTTGCTTTCCATCTTTGGATTTTGCCATTTCCATGGTTCTCGTACATATTGAAGTCTTAAGACCACGAACAAAAGCATCTGTTCATTCTGCTGGGGTTGTATTAGCTCAGTTGCGTGGGCCCTTATTAGGCGTGGGCAAATACAGCCCGGATTGCTGCTTTCTCAATAATAGCGTTAGATATTTGGACTCGGCCTGAAATCTCAACCATCTTTTCATATAGGAATCTTGAGAAGCAATGTTGATGGAATTCCTGATGGGCACAAGTGATGGATGACAGAGACGTTCTGACTGTCAAACGTGCGGAACAAGGTTTGGAGATTACACGAAGCAATAGGCTATAAAGTAAAAGATGGGTTCTTCTTTGAGTATACACACCACAGCAAGAAGCATGGAACCACAAGCTGTCGTGGTATGATGAGCTTGTGAAGAAAGGAAGATGGAAGGTATTTGCCGATGCGTACATACGTCTCTCTCTTTTCTCTTTCTACCCGGCAGCAGCTTTCACAGTCTTATGGGTGTACAGTATGAGGTCCCCGATGCAAGCAATCTCCTCAGTCTGTATACAATCGGGGAATTGAGTAAGGTCAAAAGATTGCACGGCATGTGGAAAATAATAACGCGGAGCAAGAATCGAATCCGACCGGAATTTTCCGAGAAATTCTGGCATTTAGCCTGCTGCGCTTATTCATCTATTAATAGGTTCGATAAGGATTGCCCGTCAAATACTATTTATTATACGGAGTAATCAAGGTATGTGAGGCGAAATGAATACAATAGAGGTCGCCATAGAAAGGAGATACGTACTGTGTATACTAAGCTAAGGAGAAAATTCATAATAATGCCCTTATTGTGATTTGACCATTTGACCATTTTTATCGTCGAGCATTTATTTATAATTATGTGCACTTTATAATTATGTTAATTATGGCTCTAGCTCCGAAAGGGAAGCTTGTGACGTGAGAGAAACGTGATAAATATGTGCATTGGTCAATATTTTTAAAATCGCAGTAACAGCTTCGAAGTAAGGGACGGTTTGGCGTAAAGGTCGTGATTCACAAGACCAAGTGCTTTCTGGGTTATGAATGGTTCCGAGTGCTGAGGCGGGTGCAAATTGGAAAAGGCCATTTTACAAAAGAAACTCGGACACAGAGTATACAGACTATTCTTAGTCAAGGAGGAAGGACGATGGAAGAGGTATTAGCACTCTAACAGGCTTTTAAAGCTTATACAGGACTTGCATTATGGCCCATTTGCGAGTAGCTTCTTAGCTATTAAGTAGAAGAGCAGCAGCGAAGGCCCAAGGCTGTAAAGAGCTCACATCCTGGGAATAATCAGGTGTGAAAGCAAGCACTCCTTGTCATCGATATTCGAAGACCTTTTAATCTGGCCTTTTTCCCTATAAGATGAGCAGTCTGGCTTCAAGCTTTGTTTAATTTTTTTTAATGTTTCAAAGAAGTTTCAGAAGTTCGTATTGAAGTAAACGTGCTCAAGAGATAGGGAAGTAAAGATCGTTAATGTGAACGCTCGATTATGCGCTTTTCTGTAGACAAGTCCCGAAAAGAAAGAACTTCCGAACCTCATGCATTATTTCTTCCCAACTATTTTTTGTGCGGTTGGATGGCCTATGTGTAGATCAGTCGATGTTTTTAAGGTATTTTAAGAATTTTTTTTTTTTAAATCCACACTTTCTGCTCAATGTCTAGTCTGAGGCTCATCTGTATGCTTTGACCTCAGCTAGCAAAGCCTCGGAAATCTTCCCATTTAGGTTAAGAGTTTCATTAAGGGTATAAAAGAGACGTAGATTGATGCATGGAAGTAACATTTCGGATATCTTATTTGAGTCTTTAAAAAAAAACTTTGCAGAAGAGTAAAATGGCAGTACCCTATACAGTGCCCCGGTCTTACCTTTTATTCCGTGAAGGGAAAATTGCATACTTTAATCAGTCAAAGTAGTTTCTGATCCCGAAACGTGCTCAAAATCCGGAAAACGGGGGCGATGGGCTGGCCTTGATAAGCAATTTTTGTGTTCCCGTGCTCTATATAACCGGAATGGTTTTCTTCTCTAGTGTTCTCTTTTGTCGACTTGGAAAAAAAGAAAAACGTTCGATTTTCGATGCCGTGCAAGCCTCAAGCGTTATATATGTTGCAATCGACTTTACTCCTTAGCACACCACCCTCACTGAACTGGCGATTTCTTCTGTTTGCAGCACTGTAAGAAATAAGCTTGTTTGTGGCTGCATTACGGTGCATGGCACCTTAAAGTCTTGTGGCTTTGTGACTGAAGCTCCGTTCATTACGTCGCTCTCACACCGGCTTTTGCAGGTCATTTCGAGGTTTGAATAGTAACATCACATCGTAAGATTATAATCAGGTATTAAGTAGTAGTTTAGCCTTCGCTATTTTCAAGCTAGAGCACGTCGCACTGGAATTAAAAAAAGAACAAGAGGAAAGATAGAGATTTTCTGACATGGGGGCACGTTTAGGGATTCCCCCCGCGTCCACAGCTTTGAGCCAAAAAAAAATAGTAAAGCAGGCTCTTTTGGTGGTTTTTCGAATGAGAGAAACGAGACAAGATACAATTAAAGCTCCCGTAAGGTGTACAAGATAGCTGGTTATCGATAGCTTCCTGTTGTGCTACTGAGCAGACGGTGAGCTGTTAAAGGCATTCTGTAGTCGTACGCTGTTCCGGCTTCCTTGGTTGGACTGGCTATGCTAAGGCACAGGCGCATATGCACACAACACATAACACCGACCCACATTGCACCCGACACCTGACCGGCGCCATTTGCTTCCTACTTGTATATGAAGAAAACTAAATATACTACTCGCAAAGCTACTGTGCGAAAAATCCAAGGTTTTCTGCTGGTCAAATGTGGCACCGCAAACGCGCGTTGCTAATTCAAACGCAAACAGTTTTTATATATTTACGGTTCATGTACAACGTTTACACGAGTTTCTTCTAATGCATTTGCCTCTCTTGGACCGTAGTAAATACTCGGTCTGGGCAAGGAGCTGCAAATCCCGGCAAATACGTTACCGTCTGTGTGGCCATTTTCCGCAAAAGACATTCTTTCATAAGAGCGTCAAAGAGCAGTGTTAAACTGTTTCAAATACCGTTGAAACGACGCTGCCTTCGTGCTCATACATCACTTTTCGTAAGGTTCAATATTGAATTCGATCTCGCGGACGCAAAACGGACCATACTTTAGGGTTAATAGATCACACCGGTTGGATCTTGATCTTCGTTTTAAACTTTTGGTTATTTTCGGAACAAATGTTATAGCGTCGGGCTCTAATTGAAGAAACTGGTAAAAAGCATTAAGCTACGAATCTAAAGAATCAGAATCTCATTTTAGGTTTTCGTATACATATGTAAGCAAACATCGGAAAACATCCAAGACTCGAAAAAGATTCGGTTCAGCTCTGATGGACTGTTTTGGCCTGCCCCTTTGTTTGTGATGTGCAGTCAAAAAGGGGGTCATTAGCTGTCTATTTTAATGAACCTGGTGTAAAAAGAGAGGTGCAAAACTTCTGTGAGAAAAGTCATTTGGCTCAATTCCTAATAGCTAAGTAGCAATTTTGTTTAAGTCACGACCCCTGCTTGTGCGTCTCTTTACGCATATTGTTATCGTTTTTCGGTAGATTGTTTCTTCGCTCAAAATTTTGTTCCTTCTTCATTTTCAAGGAAAGGGGCTTCGCACGTGTAATAGCAAATAACCGTTCTTGTCTTAATTACATTTTTAATCATCGTACAGTTTAAACCAGTTGTAACAGTTTTGAAAACCAGTCGATGATGATAATAGGCACTCGTAATAAAAGTCCACATATAGCAAAAGGAATCCCCCATTTCCAAGAGAGTAAATGAAGATTGAAAGCTTATCGTAATTTTATAATTTGTGTAGGCCATCAAGTACTGCGTTCTTAAATGAAAAGGGAGAAAGGTCTTGCTTTGATTGCTGTCGGCATTAACTGGACGTCTGCAAAGCTGTCTTGGAGTAATCGTGGTACGGTGTATAGCCTTAATTGTTACGGTTTGTTCCCCGCTGCGTCGAGTTTTTATGTGAGGACAAGGAAACACACACAACAATTCATTTTCTCCTACAACGGACACGATGACCACCGGAAACAATACTGGTTTCCTTTTCTTTTCTTAATGACCCCACGTGTCATTTCGTTGCCCGTGATAAAGCTCCTCTCTTAACGTCGCGATGTATGCATTCTTTCTCCCATTTAGCATGCAGTAAAACCGCGCCATTTTTTTCCTGCACACGTTCAAAAATAGCACATAACAAGATAACCCGAGTTTGGCGTGAGAAAGCACACGGGTAGTAGGTACAAAAAAATATTGAGGTTAACCTAGATTGTGTAATTGATCACCTTTGGTTTGACTATGACAAGTGAACGTATCGACCAGGTTAGAAAGGGTGGAACTTTTAGCCAGTGCGGGGATATGTGAAGCTCCACTGGCTGGTCGGATGGATTCGCTTTTTCTTCTTTCATATCCTAGAGATTCGACTATTCGACATGGAAAACTAAAGAAGAAGGGGTTCCTTGTCCATTAGGTTGATTTGGCCTCGGGTGAGTTGTAATCTGGCAAAGACTGCTGGAAACAGTCAAGCGTCATGGCAGATTTTCCTTCCTTTTCGCACTTTTCCCTTTTTTAAGCCAAGAAAAAATATCGTCTGCTTACGACATTATGGCAAAGCACGGGCAAAAGAAATTGCAAGCTTAACGCCCTAACCGAGCAAAAAAAAAAGACGAAGACGAAGAGGGTCTATTTCAAGCGATGAAAAGATAATGGTTTCATCCGCTTCGTCTTGTACTCGCCTTCGTGTCATGTCGTTTACGCACCTTGGATTTCAGCCAGCTATGAAAGATTAGAAGACTAAAGGCCACCAAGCATCGACAGAAAACCGTCCTACCCCACAAGGTGCTGGTGTTGATGGGTTTTGATACGAACTGACAGAAGTGTATTATGGATCTCCTTTTACCTGAATTTTCTTTCCCCTATGCTGCAGTTGGATATCTTGTTCTTCTGGTACAGATCCGTTAGTCTATTACGTGCAGTACCCCTGTATTTTTCTGTCTTACCAAAAGTGTGGACGTTGATTAACTGGAATTATCCCGCACGCCGAAGGGATTTGTTGTGTAGCCGTATACCTGTACCACGATCAAGTTACCAGTTCTGTCACCAATTTGTTTTCCAGCTGTTTGGAATCTCTCGCAGGTAGACATATAAAGATAATAAACGTGTGTATGTTGTTGGATAAGTATTAAGCTCTCTCTCTCTGCTCTTTAAAAGATATATCTGCATTACAAAGGAAATGAATAGGTAAATCGAGACTTGGGCGTGATTTGCGAATAGGAAAACGAAACAAAATAAATCGAAAGAGGATCCATTTTGCGGCCGACCGTACACGAGATCCTGTGTCGTGCTTTGTGTTCCGAGACGAAGCCTTCAGAACTAGACGAATTCTTGGGTGTCCTTTTTCAGTTTAAGACTTGGTGGATTGATTTTTTAGGGGTGAGAGGAAAGGACTGGGAGGAGTTGGCGGGCAAGAGGGGACGTAATCGAGTCTCTTGTACTGAGCAAATCAAAACCGAGTAAATAAGTATAGGGAGCAAATAATGGTGGTTGTTTCCTTTTGTTGCCCCAAAGTTTTAATCTTACGTCGGCTGAATTTCGATACAGCTAACTATTAAAGACACCCCACGCTCGCTTGTCTTCGATTTAAAGGGAAACTTGATGAAATTCTGTTCTTTCAGGCTCCGAATTAAAAGGAGAAGAAAGAGAAATTCTAGGACTTGTAAAGAAGACGTCTGCTTTATGCATGTTCGTTAAGATGGCGGTTACTTTGGACCTTCTCCAGATCAGCTTGTTATGGAAACTTTGTAGTAAACCGCGCATTGCAAATTCTCGTTTTATTGAGCGGGGGGGGGGGGAAAGAAATGGCGCACGGAGCAGTTCGTGTAAAGGTCACTGTTCACGATTGTAGATCTTATTTAATTTAGACAAGTTTGAAGCAGTGCAGCGTGCTTTCATACCACGAGTTTTGCTCGGCATTTAAAACGCTATGCGAAACTTGATATACGTGTATTTAGCGCTGGAGCAATTAGAAGAGAAATCCAAGTTTAAATTTTTTTTTTTGTTCCTCACCTAAACGATAAAAGCTCTTCTTCGGTATGGTTTTCGTATATGCAAGACGTGCACTAACGTGTTGAATTGTTGCGAGCAACGATCCACACGTTGCGGAGTTCACACGCGTGGGTGACTAACGTAATCAGGTGTAATGAATTTAATCACAGCAGCCAAGCTCTTGTGTGTGCCGTGCTGGATCGTTTGGCCCCACAGGTGTGCAGGTTTCTGTGGAAACATTTACGTGAACTGAAACTCGTTTTCTTGCTCCATTTTATGGCGTAAACCACGCTCCTTTTAGACTCTGTTATATCCCAGAGATATTGCTGCACGCAAATTGTGGGCTTTAATTTTTCACAACGTTAGGAATACGGTGTAGGATATTCATAACTACAGGTGCAAGCATGGGGGCTGCAACGGGATCGATACAATAAGAACTCGGAAATCGCACAGTGAATAGAAGTGGCGAATTGAAGCTTCTGCCACCTTTGGTAATGAAACACTTTTTATGATGCTTTTTAATCGAAAAAATAAAGTGACAAATTAAAGGATTTGAGCCGTCTGCCATTATTCTATTAACCGAGAAGATTACCTAGGTAATGGTTCTAAAATTCTGTCGCAAGCTTTTATGTATCGTATATGTATGAGGAGGGTTAGGATGACTTTAACAATCTTTCAAGCATTGATAGACTGTTGTTAACCGGGCAACGTTGCATGTTGGCGAATTGTGCGGAAAGCCCGGAGCAAATGCACTTGACAGCTTCATCATCGTCATCTATCGGTTTCCAGAAATCTAATTATGAACCTTTGCCAATAAGATTATACCACAGGTTTGCTTGGTTTGATGTTCGGCCATGCGTTCAAAACTCGTTCGTGCAGTTCATGGGCCTTGCTTGCTCTGGATAGGACATGCAGAGCATCATTGTATACATCAACCAAAATTGCGTTGCAGAGCAAAGATAAAAAGTAAAACGAAAAATAAAACAAAGAAACAAACGTGGCGTGTTCATAGACTGTATTTAGGCGTATTTCTACAGAATCCTCAAGGATAGCCAACGAAGCACGGAATGCATGGTAACGTACTACATAGGGCAACAGTTTCAAGTACGTAAAAGTGATAAGGGAAGGAAAGAAAATAACCTTGTTGGCGAGTGATAGATGTGAACAGTTCTGGAGTTCAGTATACAAAAATGGAATAAAAAAGGGACTGCTTCGCATTATTGATTGGGGATCCGTGGGAACAAAGGCAATTTTAAGGGAGTAAACAAGGAAGCGAATTGGCGACTCTTTGCGGGTTATTGAACGCCCATATCTCGTGTTGTGAATATTACTTGCCTTATCAAAAAAACCTTCAACAACTACCTGCTGCAGGATTAATAGCCACGAAAATTGCACAGGTATATCCCAAACTTGAGATTATTCGCAGGTGTGCGGTTTATGATGAGAACCCTTTTTTCGTGGAGAGCACTATAGCTGGGCGAAAGGTTTGTCTAATTATAGAAGTTCCACGGAAAGCTCGTCTGCTCCAACTTAGCACGGAACTATATTTCAAAAAGAGAAAAGGTCGCGGCAGCCATAACTTTTAGTGTACAGTGAAATGGGGACAGCGAGACAGAAAAGGGAAAGTAGAAATGGATTTCATAAAGCTTCAACCTTTATGTCCAAATCCGGAAGGGAAATTTTATCCTCATCATCTTCATCAAAGTTATTATTAGAATCGGTATTCTTGTTGGAGCCGCCGTCACCCCGCATACGACCTTTAACTGAGCGGAGTTCATCGACGAGGGTGGACATGCGGTAACTAATTTGATTTTGGCGCTCGACAATCTTCTGATACAACTCTTGCACTGTCATCGTAAAGCTGTTCTTGAGAGTTGACAGTTGGTCTTGGACATGCGTCCGGAAATCGTTAAGCTGATTGCTGAAACCTTGCATTAATCCGTCCTGTCGGCGTCCGGTGGATCGCATGTCTTCTAGATAACGCTGCGATTTCAGATCCTGGCCGAGCAAATACGCGACTTGCTGACTCGAGTTGGCAACAATGCTTCGCATCACAAAGAGATCTTCAGTGAATGCGTTAGTGGTGTTTAATATGGTGTTGTATAAACCAGTGGAAGTTTCGTCTAATCTTTGATCGACAGTCGACAGCATTCGTTGTAATCCGCTTTCAAGAGTTCGCGAGAAATTGGCAACAGCAGCCTCATTGTCAGCACGTGTGCTCGTGATGGCCAGACGCAAATCTTCCGTGGCGTAGCGCAGCCGGTCTTGCAGAGCTTGTAAATCTTGCCGGTACTCCCATTGCAATTTCTGGAAACCGGACTCGAAGAAAATGGTCAAGTTTTCAAAGTTGGAACTGTTACCGTTGGCGTTAGCAATCAAAGCCGACATGTGGATAGGTTCTGGAGGCGGAGGGGCAACCGAGCCTGTAGAATTGGTGGCATTTTCTGGCGAGCTGCACTTGTGATTGTCGAGTTTGATTTGGAAGGCTTCCAAGCCCGTCTCGAGCTTAGATTGACTTTGGACAAACTTGGTTACGTTGAGCTGTATGTCTGCCAGTGAGTCGCTCCAAATTTGGCTTTCGTTATGGTAATGTTGGAGTTGGTGACTCAAGTGGGTAATATTCCCGGCCAGGTCACTGGTAACGTTGCTATTGTTGCGGACATGTTCAACAAGCTGTTGCACCTGGGTCTGCGTGGTGTTGACCAAAGCAGTCAAGGACTCGACTCGGCTGCTTAATTGGGCCAATTTGGATTCCACTTCTATTAACTCGGAATTTTCTTCGCCTTCTAATGATGCACTCGGGTTTAGCGCAGGGACAGTGGGTGGCAAGAATTTGTCTGTCAAAGAAATGGTAGGGGACCCTGCAGCCAGCACTTCACTTGTTTCGCCGTTCGAGCTGAAAGGAATTCTTCGAGTGTTCAGCATGCGTTTCATCATGCGAGGGAGCCGGACGTGCGTTAACCAATCTTTATTTTGTGTGTACCATTTGAACACAGTTTCAGATTTGTACAAATTATCCACCATCTTTTCCAGGTATTGTGCTTGGCTTTCCACTTTGCGGCACATCTTTTTCAAGGCCGGGTTATCGAAATCGCAGTCATCACGAGCAGTTTGCACGGTCACCACGAATATTGGCAAGACGACCCACAAAGAGTTTAAGAAATACATGAGGATATATAAGCGGAAATTTGGCAAAACGGCAGCCAAACTGTCCTCGCAACGTGCTTATTCAACTGAGTCCTCCTTTTTATTGTCTTCAACAGTAAAAGGAGTGGCGTGGGTGAGGTTTGGAAGTAGTTATTAGAGCCAGCCGGAAACGGCTGCGAGAAGACGATAGCGAAGCACAAGATAGAAAAACCACATGGCGCTCAGACGCACCGAAGCGGTCCAAATCAAGCTACTGTGCGCGTAAAACTTTTGCCTATCGTTGAGAAGTAGAAATTGGCCCAACTCTTAGACCTCGCATACCAGCTCAGCGATCTTTTTAGAAAGGAAACGTGTGCTGCTCTTGACTCAACAATTAACACAGTTACCACATTATTCACTTTAATTATTCGGTGTGTCAGATAGGATGAGTGTGGCATGGCTTTGCCAAGTTTAAGACAGTACGGGCCACACATTCGTAACTGTCAACAGGCACCCGATATCTTGTCACTATTGTGACAGTTGGAGGAGCTTCCCATGCAACTTATGTTCGTAGGCTTTGCATAAAGCGCTGTCCTTGTCTACCGCTCTATTATATTTAAAAAACAAGCAAATAAAATAAATAAAAATAAAAGGAAGGTAGAGAAAAATTAGAGATGTCTTGGAGTTTTTACTTTTAGACACGATGACCCTCTACTTAATCCATGTTTCACGGGTTTTTCTTCACCCTATTTCCCCTCTTTCTATGCCATGTCATTAGGGGCACTCGAAAGGCTCGCTGGGTATGTTGTTTACCAGCATTATAAATCGAAAATCTTCGAGCTATACCTCGCTTGGCTGACCATGCAAAAGAATAACAAGTGTATGTACTTCCATATGTTATATGCCTGAAATTTAAGCATCAGTTCTTTATGTGTGTACGATCCACTAGGACGTTAGGAGTGATGTTGTGTTTTTTAATAGTCACTTTTTGCAGTATTCATGCTTGCCGTGGGACAATACACACATCGCTCTTTCAACTCGAAGAGTTATGGAAACAAGAAACAATAACTATTCACCAACTGGAAGATATGTTTACGGCAGTCAAGAATTTGTATTTCACTCTCCAGAAGTATCTTATCAGATTCACTGCGAAGTTTAAAATGTATACTTCTTCCTGCAAATTTTTGTTTCTAGGTACATCGAAGATTTTCACAGTGTTAAGCTGAGCCAACCAACGAATACCAAGTTCCTGGGCAACCCCTTGAATGCATTTTTCTTAATACGTCACGTCGCTCTAGGTTGGAAGCAAGTTGACGAGGCGCTTAGCATTCTAAAGTCACAAATAGAAGCGGAACCTTTTTCAAGTAGCTCAACCCTTAGATATACATCTGTGTAGCATAAATCGTACTATTGATCTTAAGAGAACGTCATCATGCGGAAAAATAATTACTTGTTGCCGGTCACATCTGATCTCGATGGAGCCGCTTATGCACTTGCCAAGCTCCATGCTACGTATCAATTTAATCAAACCGCCTTTTCCAAGGAAGGCATGATTGATGTCAGCGTAGATGGATTTTCGGTCCGACATTCAGCACTAAATCCTCCGACAGGTGCATCCAGTGTTTGCTTATTTTTTAAAAGAAACACAAAAAAATTACATTACTGTAAGTAAGTATTCTCACATGATGGGTGATTATTGTTTAGCCTGGGAATTAACCACTATTGGTTTAACGGCAGTAAACAACAAACTCTACGGCGCAGGAGTGGATTTTCTTCAAAGTGCTTTAGATAAGAGCGTTGGTGACGGCAGCCAAGTTTGGGAGTATTTTGGGAACAGCATTGACAGAGAGCGAATAGCCAATTTCCTCAAGACGGCTATTAAAGTGGTAATTTACCGATAAAAAAGTTAATGACATTTCCGTAATAACTTCTCATACATGGTTAGCATGATCAAACGTTGAGATCAAAAGGATCTATTTCCCCAACTCACCAGACGCATCCACAAGCTATAGGATCCGTGCCGGTCCAGAAAGTCGAATCACAGAAAGGAAACTCGCCCGAGACTGTGCTAATGTGGGATTTGCGCAAGAAAAACATGTCTCACAAGCCAGATGTACATGAGTACCACCAGGCTTTGCAGCTTTGTCGGGGTGAAACCCTACTTGTAAGTACGAAGTCGACTTCTATTTACAATTAATACGGAAACTTTGTCCGTCACTGCTTGTGTCAACAGAATTATTGCGACTTATTACTGTTCTAGAGCGAAGAGCATCTATCGAAACTAAGCTGCTTCTACGGTCGAAATAACTCTCCCTGGTTACTGTTAGGACCCATGAAAGTAGAAGAGCAATCCATTAACCCGTACATAGCGGTCGTACACGAGCTGCTATCCGAAGAGGAATGCGATCATGTGATACACTTTATGGGCGAAAAGCTGGTCACTCCTGCCAAGGGCGACAAAAAAATGAAAAAATGGACCATGAAACAGTAATGCGTCGTTTAACGTCGGAGAAATAGTCAAGCCTGTAGAGCAGTCCCTGTTTCTTTCTTTTCGTTAAAGCGGTTGGCCGTCCGAAGCAGACAGTCCGGTTCTCGCAAAATTAACAAAGCGCGTGCAGGCCATTACAGGAATTCGTGCCGTGTCCAACGTGGACGCTGAACCTTTTATGGTGCGTTATTTTTGCTTAGTCTGTAGTTGTTTCTAACATCATTTCTGCGCCATGGCATATAGGTGGCTAATTATGGTATCGCTGGATCGTATTCGGTTCATTCTGACTTTCACGGAGCTAATGCCCGTCAATTACCCGCAACGGGCGACCGCATGGCGACCGTTATGACGTACCTTGTTGCACCAGAAGCAGGTCGACGTTACACATATCTTACTATTTTCCCTGCATAACTTGCGACTTGGAAAGAAGGTGGTGCGACTGTTTTTCCCTGGTTGGGTGTTACGGTATGGCCCAGAAAAGGATCTTCCGTCCTCTGGTGGAATATGTTGTACAGCGGAGACTATGATCCATTTACCAGGCATATGGCGTGTCCGGTTCTTATAGGAACGAAATGGAGTAAGTGCTCATTTTAACACGGAAACGTAATGCCGTAATGGTGCGTTTTATAGCGAATCTCTTTTTAGTTGGTAATAAATGGATTGGGTACTGGGCGCAGTGGGATAAATTACCGTGCAGTCTTGATCGCTACCGTAAAATTTTATGTCCCATTAATTAAAATTTTATGCGTGTTAAAACAAATGATGAACATGTTCAAGAAAAGATACGACAAAAATAACCTTGTAAGTGGTGGAGGTGACCCATTTTATACGTTTTATGTCTTTGATGCAGCTCTTGTGCATACATTTTATTTATTCGAAAGATTCTTTAGCCTGGTGAGAAGAACATTGGTGATCGAACATTAATTTGAGCATGGCGCAGGAGCGTTAGCGTCTTCGGAAAGTTGTTTACGTGCTTTCTTTTATCGTTAGGTTTTTCATTAATAAAGCTGGTGGTTTAGAACATCTTTAGATATAAATATGTCTGTGGAGAAAAAGAAAGAATGGCAGGTGGAACTGTTTATGGAGAAATTGAGGAGCAAGGCAAATCATCTCAAATCATTGACTTTGAATGAAAGTGCTAAAGTTTTAAAAATGACGTTGATGGAAAGAAGGTTTGGTAGTGATATAGCTGAAAAGGCACAGTTTCAAAAATGTTTAGATGTTCTGCAAACTTCCATCAAAGTTACAAGCCTCCAAGCTATGGTAGAACGCTTAGAGAGTCTCACAAGGCAACTAGGGTATGTAGTAGCTAAAATTATGCGCATTGCCGCTTTGTTTCTTTTTTGTTTGTTGAGTTGAGTATCGCACGCTTTTCTTTTACTAGGCTCAAATTTACGGCTGGTCCTTCTGGAGCGGATTGGTTCATATCGTCTGACATGTTTTATCTTGAGTTAGTTTTGGAAACTACGGGTCAAGTAAAAGATGTTAAGATCCAACATGAAGGAAAAGCCGACCAACAAGTAATTCTATATCTTCATCGCCTCTAAAGAACATTTTGTATCACGTTTTTGTTAACAGAGTTGCCCGGATATTGTCGAATGCTTAGCTCTGGGTGATTTTGCAGCATTCAGCGGACATTTAGAAGGATTAGCTAGCATCTACCAACTGAACGCTGACAAGAAAATGAAAGCTAAATCCTTTATCTCCTTGGGAGCTTTAGAATCGGATTTAGTTATGCTATCTCAGTTACAAAGTAACGTTATTAACGAAACCACCAATCTAGTGCACAAATCTCCTGTTGGCATTTTACAGAAGAGGAAAGGAGGTATGTTTATCAGCATACCAAAGAACAACAGCTTCAACTGCTCAAATTATTAGGCTATTCCGTCAAATTGACCTATTTCGTTTCTCCGTACGATTTGTTGGATTTGGATTCCAGTTCTTCTATACCATTAACCGTTGAAGCTATCACGCAGCGGAATTTGGGTTATCACGTAACTGTTGGCATCGAAGGTGCATCAAGCCACAAACTACAGATTACGACTCTGGTTTCAGCTCAGCGGGGTCCGGACGGAAAAACGTAAATCGATTACTTGAAATTTTTATGGTGCTAAATTGGTTGTGATTTCAAAAGGTTTCCTTCGGTTTCGCCATTGACTGCGTCTAACAGCGCAACTCTGCCGGCTTGGTTTGTCCTTCGTCTAGCTCAGCCAATGCCCATTTGCCTTAGTCTCGTACGTAAGTTCCAAGAATTTACTAACTTGGAATTTGGAGATCTCAGCCAAGCTCAGCCTTTATTCTCATTGCTCACTACACACGTATCCAACAGTAGTTTGGATTGTGCCAACAATCGAGGGTTGTTTGTGGTAATACGTATGAGTACCATGAACGACACGTCAAGCTAAAAGTTCTTCTCTATCCTGTAGACTTTACCTGATCAGCAGCATTGTTATTTCCTAACAGAGAGCCCAGAGCTTCAAGGTGTATTATTATCTACCATCCCATTCACTCACCCAACCCACGTTGCCCATATTCTGAATATACTGCGGCAACAAGCTCTATTCAACACTCTTGTAAGCAGTTGCGTAAGACCGTTAAGCAAGCCAGGTACCATTCCTTATTTTAGCCTATCCGAGTAGGTGTTTTGAACTCGTTGTTCTCGTAGATTTGGAAAACGCTATTACATTCGAAGTTAGTGCCTTGTCAGTTTCTTCCATCAGTATCTGCTTTGAGCATCCTAGCGATGATGGCATGTGTACCGTAGACTTGGACCTGTCAGATATTTCATCCATTAAAGCAAGGTTGTATTCGGCCTACGCCACAGAAGACAACGCCATCTGCTCTGAAGAGTACATATCCAAAGTATGTATTCTTTTCTTATTATTACGAATATTTTTATAATAATTTTGCAGTAATTTTACAAATTAACTTGCTTGCTTTAGGTTGTTCAGCATTGTCAGTCCATTCCAGTAACCATGCGAGCCCTCCTTCGCAAAGCTCAAGCAAAAGCTCAGTGGCGTCGGGACGACCCTGTTTCCGAACTAGGACTGGATGGTTATCCTGCTCAAGGTCATGAAGATGGAAGCTTATACTCTGGCGACTTTGCCGCCAGGCTTGGGGACCAGGTAATGAAATTGCGTGCAAGTTGTGTCTAGCTTCCAAAGTTGACACGTTTGTTGGCCATACCATAGAGTTCAGTCGCCCTACGTGATCAAATGCAGTCCCTTCAGTACGACAATGGCAACAAAACTTCCTACGACGAGCTGCAGAGCGATTTGTTTCCCGTCACGCCATCACTGAACGATCTACTCGACAAGACGGACGATCGAGCGAACAAACTCAAGAAGCCATTACTGGCCAGGTTCAAATCCGAACCTGGACGCTCCCATCGTTCAGACCCGGATTTTCTGATCCATTCCCCAGCATCCAGCGATATCGGCAGCTACTCCCTGCCCCCCAACGTGAATTCTCCGTACGAGATTAATCGCCCCGCTTCCACGTCTAGTATCGGCAGTAACAGCAACTTGGTCGCCAATTCGCGTCGCCATAGCATGGAAAGCGGCTACATTAAATCCGAGCCTGAGTTTGAAGACATGGATCTCGAGACGGAGGGCAAAAACGGCGCTTTAGATGCAGAAACAACCGTTTATAACGTGGGTAGTGTAAGTGTCAACGTCACCAAGGATCGCAAGAAAGAAAGTGCGAGCAAAGGCGACAAGTCATTGTTTCCTTCTGTTTCCATTACGCCCGTGAGCCCTTCCTTCAATCCCTCGTTAAGTTCCAGCTACCCAAGTCTGAACTTGGAGCGACGCCCGGGCATTGAAATTATCCCACTGAGCTCGAACTCGTCAGGTTCCTTACCTAGCTCATTAACGATTACTCCCGTGACGCTCAAACCTGGCGAGAAGAAAGACCGGGAGAAATTCAAGGAATTTAAAGTCAAAGAAAGCAAAGTTTATGACGTGGAAGAGAGTCGCAAAGAAGAGAAGAAGGAACGGAAACGAAAACGCGAAGATATGTTAACAGGTGGTAAGCCCGCCAAAATGCTCAATACCATGGCGGCCATGATGGGCCCGCCCCCTCAAATGCTGGTCAAGACCACGGACAAGAGTCTGAAACCCGAGCCCGCGTCCAGGTTACCAGCATTGAGCATTAAACCCTCGGTGCCGTCGCCCCTGGCCTCCCCGACTTCTGGGGGGCCGTTAACCTTCATGAATGCCAGCTTATCACTGAACTCACCCACGTCCAAGAAGGCCACATCGCCCAGTCTCACTTTCCCACCGCTGAAGCCGGCTAAACAATTTACAGCCATTAGTCCCAAACACAGCACTACAACGCCGTCATCGTCGCCCAAACACAGCATTTCAAGCAGTCCAAAGCACCACCCGAGTTCGGGCAAACCCAGCATGTCGGCTTTGAAGAGCGCGGCGTCGCCCTTACCCAAGTCATCGTCGGCGCCGTCTTCCTCATCCGGGACTGTGTCTCCCATGAAAATGAAGCATAAAAAAGACAAAGAACGCAGTGAGAAGAAAAGTTCCACACCCACGCCAGAAGGCAAGCCGAAGCCTTTGCTCACCAAAACCAAATCGTTTGAGATGCCTTCAGATCTTGATGATGACGATGACAGCGAAGTGTCGGCCATTATCGCACAAGGCGGACCAGCTTCAGAGAGTTTGTTTGCGTTGCTAGATAACACACAACCGGATGGTCCGTCACCTGTAGATAGCGCTGCCAGACATAACAGTAATGAACTGAGTAAATCTCCTGTACGACCCAAGAAGATTTCTCTCTCAGCTGTGGTCGATAAGTTGAGATCCCAGCAGAGCGACGGGGGAACTTCTGGAGCCGCGGAAGACAATAAAGAGGACAAAAAAGACGGGAACGGGGAAAAGAAAAAGGAACCAAATGCCAAAACGGGCGAATTTGTCGTGAAACAAAGCTCGCAAGGCATCAAACTCACCATTAATAAAACGAAAAAAGATGGAGAAGGTAAATCGAGCAAAATGCTCGGCTCGGAGTCAGCCAATAAAGCATCCGGCTCTTTTTCGGGACTGAAGCCGGGCGTCATGAGTGGCCCGGCATCCAAAAAGACATCTTCCTCGCCAAACCGTCCTGAAGCATCAAAATCCAATAATAGCTCGTCGAGACCTCCGTCCTCGTCACCAAAAACTGTTTCGGGAGGTTCGAGCGAGAAACGCGATAAAGAGAAACTCAAAGATAAGTTACGTGACAAGTATGGCAGCAGTTCACTAGCGAGAAGTTCCTCGTCGTCGGCACTGGATGCAAAGAAGTTGGACAAGTCGAAGCAAGATTTGGAAAACGAGAAAGTCTTTAAGATGCTTCTAGCTCAAAGCAAATTGGACAAGAAGTTCCAGATCCCCAAATTGCCCAAACCGGGTGAAAACAAAGAGCGAAATGATCGATCCTTGGCTGAAAAGTTAGAGAAGATTAAAGAAGAAAAAGAAAAATTAGTGGAAATGGAGAAGAAGAGGAGCGAGGATTCGAGGCTGGAAGAAAAACCTGAACTGGACCGAGAAGAGCGCAATGATGAAGTGAAAAACGATAGTAAAGACAGACCGAAGAGTCTGCCAATATTGATGTCGATCGCAGGAACTTCCGAGAAGGGTGGCCCTGAGGAAGATGCTTTTAAGATGATTGAAGAAATTAGCAAGGCCAAAACGAAAATGGAAGCACCACCGAATCGGCCATCGCCGGCTACGACGCCCCGCCCTCCCAGTACAATGGCTGGAGGTGGAGCAGCTCCAATGGCACCTTTGTCGTTTCCAGCTTCTCCGGCTGTGTCGGTTCATATATTGAAATCTCCAGCGCCAATTAATTCCCCTTTAGCTGTAATATCACCTCATTCTCTCATATCCCAAGCGTCTCCCTGCGTAATTGATGACGATTTAATGGATGAAGCACTTGTCGGCTTAGGAAAATGAGACCATTGTATTTCTATTGTTTTATGTCAAAGAAAGTAATGAATAGCTTATTCCCACTTAACAACCGGATTATTTTTATAAGCAACGTAATCTGCCATCTTGAAGAAAGATATTTCAGATTCGTGACGAATTCCAACGTCTCGCAATGGCTGCTCAGCTTTCAGAATAAGTTTGTCATCATCTTCCAGGTTTATGACAGTATCATTGGTCTTGGCTCCGTGGGCATGGTGTTCAATCTAGAAGAAAGTGAATTAATTAGTTCACTAATTAAAAGTTAATAAAAGACTAATCAGCGGTACTTTCAGCGTGTCATAGGCAAATTTCTTGAATGGTGGCGGCAAGCCGGTTTGATTAGGAAGTAGACTTTCAATATGCTCTTGTAGTTGTTTCGCAGTCCATGAAAGTGGGATATCCTTAAGAACGATGTTCTTTACATTACGATACTCGAATGAACGGATTAGGCGTATGCTGAGAGTGACACCTTCATTTTCCATTTTTTGTTTTGCGAGTAACGAATTTCGTAACAGTGGCCTCGTGTATTTATTTATGTTTACTCCTGCTTTCCGAAGCCTATAATGATAAAGAAGCGATCTCATTCATGTCTTTCTTTGTACCGCCACGTTTGAAATAAGCTAGAAAGAAATTTTATTGTATTGGTCGTAAAAGATTAGGTAACGGAACAACAAGTAAGTACTAATATACAGTAATGCATGTTAAGCACATTAAATTGCTCATTCAGCTTGAAAAAAAAGCACAATATCGAATTTGGTGGCGATGCGCATTCCGTGGTCAATACATACTGCGTTCCTACAGCGATGCCAATAAGATAAAATACGTTTTGTGGAAGTCTCCGATAACGTTAAATTCGCTTAATTTATTTGTAAGTGTGTAATGATCACTAGGAAAAACTTAGCTAGTGTAAAAAGTTAAACATAATACAGATTCAGCAATATACCGCAACATTAAATTTACCATATATTCCGTCAAAACGCTTTAACGTACCGTGGCATATATATCGTGCAACATAATTGAAATTTTGTTAAAACATTAAATGCTACCAAAGAAACGTATTCTTAAAGAGCCAGACATTATTGGTAAATAATGAGAAGAAAAACGAAATGCCATCCACAGGCTGGCAACGCCGAATGCCCATCCTAGAAAAGCTGCTGGGAAGTTTACAACTTGTTTTGGCTTGGAGGTGTGGCGTCACTGTGTGTGTATTCCCGACGCGGAACTATTTCTTCATAAAAAAAAAGTTAAGCAGGTAATTTGTACGTTTTCACTATTTAACCCTTTTAAAGACAATACCGCTCCCATTACCAAAACTCCATAGTCTAGGAAAGCCGTTGGAACTGAAGAGGGGCTTGCTTGTTAATGTTGTTTTGTTCATGAAAATAAACAGCAACGAAATGGCCAAGCTCAGTTTATCAGCTCCGTAAAGACAAGTATAGAGATCCTGTGAAGCGAGACCTATTCATGTTTGTAGTTTTCTTGAATTAAGCGTAGCTTATCTTCTATCTATAAATTGGCGTCTCCTTCATCCATTGATTAACCAATAATATACATATTAAGCATTGTAGAGAAAATAAATAGATTTCCGTTTCTACGTTTAATATAAACAATTTCGGTTCGAAGAGATACAAGAATAACAAAACTAACATGACTCATAGCGAAGTTTTATTGGTTAGTCATGCGACGTCTGGGAGCTAGTGCACTCTGTGTTAAGCTTTTCGAATAAGGTCACGACACGATGACAGGGTCAGAATATAGTCTGTATGATCCCCCTTCTGTTCGCCTGCGCTATACTTTTTGTTCACCAAAGTCTAGAAAAGCTCGCTCCCCTACTGCTCGTAAATGCCCGCCCCATTGGAGTTTATTCAGTTAAGGTGTCCCTTAACTGAATAAACTCTCATCCCTCTCCTCGTCCCCGTTCTATTCAGTCTCCAATTAAAAGAATCGCTTTTGTAATCCTTGCGAATAACCTTAAGTTGACTTAGGGGCTAAGTATAACCAGTTATTCACGCATTGGATTTCCATTACAACACGCGTGAAGTCGCATAGCTGTAATCACCAGTAGATTTAAGTCAATGGTATTAGGATTCTTCTAAACGATGTCTAAAGGAACTTTCCTGTACCAACTTGTGCAGACTCACGTTTCTCCTAAATGCCCTTGCCTTTCCTATCGCATGTGTTACCAAATGGTCTCTACTAGTTATCGAGTAAAAATACCGGATTGAAAGAACAAACTCCTTCGTGTTACTATGCTTGATCATTTGATTGACATTATCAAAAGAAGGTCGAACGAATAACGGCTGAGTCCCCCTTTGCCTAACCGAGCAGATGGCTTTATTCAGGATTAGTCCGTAATAATGCTTACATATTTCTCCGTACAGTACAGCGCGTCTTTCTACTAACTGTAAATCGAATGGTACAGTAAGGGAAATCTCGTATTGCATGCACAGTGTGTTTGTTAATGGGCTGGGCGACTTTCCGACTTCGATACCTTGAACGAGATCGTACAGAGTTTTTGACTAATTACGGAGAGCTCAAGGCGAAGCATCTTCACGGAGCATCTTCACGATGCTTCGCCTAGAGCTCTCCGTATTAGTCAAAAAGGCACATACAGTTCTGTACCGCGCCCTTGTCATAAAGAAATTACTTATGGGAAAACTTTCTATTGCGTACTTATTATGTATCCCCTGTAGGATATCCTTTAGCTAAAACGCTTGAAAGAGAGAGAAACAAAATTACGCATACGAATAGGGATGCAATGATACCCAGCATTCAACTTTCTGTCACAAGGACTTCCTTTTTCACTTGATAAATAAATAAAAAAAACTTTTCATTCCAAATGAAAAGCAGTTGTTTGATTAAAAAAATATAGACCTGTCAGCTATGACAACATAAAGGAAGAACTGTGCCCTGAAGTCCCGTTGGACGACAGATTACTGTTTGTGGGTGGATTTCAGCTAGCTTAGTGTGTCCAGGGCGGTAATTTTGTCGAGATATGTGAAAATTTGTATGTGTGTTTAGTGAAATGAGGTTGCAGCGTTGCCGTCTGTAAAGGATTCCGTGAGAAAATGTGCGTTTTTGTTGTGAGAACCTATGTGTCAACTTACCGAAGCGCAATCCCTGCATCGATAGTTCGTTGAGTTCCGTGCTGGCAGCGTTAGTGTTTGCTTGAGCTAGAACCTGTGCAGACGTAGTTTATATTTTGTGCTTCACTGCTACTTCCTGTCACTTTAATTGAAGTACCCAATTTGTCCACCCTTTTTGTTTGTTACTTAATTATGGGGGCTGATTCTCAAAGATGGGCTTGGACAGAGCGATTGAAGTGGAGCAACGCTAAGCCCGTTATTTTTAGCGTCTGCAAACCTGACATTGATTTGAGTGCTTTACGTTCCTCAATACAAAACATCCCGCATGCCGTACGTCGTAATTGGAGGATTAATTGGAAACCCAAATTTATGTCTCCACAACAGGCGCAAGTTTATCCTCAAAGTGAAGATAAGCGGTGGACGACGTGGACACGAGAAGACGCTACAGGTCCCGTGAATCAAACAAGTCCAAGATCCACATTTGCCCAGCACAGTGGTGAAGACGGCGCAACAGCCTTGCCGTTGAAGGCGGCGACGTTAGCTTGGCAGAGAGTCCGTAGCAGGAAATTATTCCTTTGGACAAAACCAGCGCGACCAGAGATAAATAATAGAGCGACAATGGCAGCGAAAAAAGCACCCGGCAGTCAACCTGCCTTGCATAAGGTCATCATGGTGGGATCAGGAGGTGTTGGCAAGTCTGCCCTCACCCTTCAGTTCATGTATGACGAGGTAAGGATATGGCCTACATATGTAGGTTTTTTTCAGTTCAGTAACGCCAAAAACCGTATGCCTAGATTCGTAAAAGTCGTAGCGTCGAGCCGTGTTAGATAAGAAAGAGCGCAAATAGGTCGTGGGAAAAATCCAACGCAGTCTAATTGCATTAAGGTAGTCGCGGTCTTTAACCGAAAACAATGTAACTCAAACAATTGCCGTAACGCTTGCCTGATTTTCAACGTTCTATACAAACCTGTTATCAAAAATGTGGGCTTAGTGATTGAATCAGACAACGGTTCTTGACAAGCTACTAAAAGTTGCAGTTTTGACCTTTCGTTTCGTGAAGATGGGTATAGCATGTGAAAGGGTATCTCATCTCTATTATGTGAAATTGTTTCGGTACCTGGACCCCGAGTGCCTCCGTTTCTTCATATATCGTACACGTGGATCTTTTCTTAGGGCAAAATTGAGGAATGACTTCACAACCAGCTGTGTTTGTCAGCCAGCTATCCTAATCAGTGCTTGTTTTCTGACCTTTTTGTATGTTTTCTTAAAATTTAGTTTGTTGAAGACTACGAGCCGACCAAAGCTGATTCCTATCGCAAGAAAGTAATGCTGGATGGAGAGGAAGTACAGATTGATATACTAGATACAGCCGGGCAAGAAGACTACGCAGCCATCCGAGACAATTATTTTCGTTCCGGAGAAGGGTTTCTTTGCGTATTTTCAATTACCGAAGAAGAATCATTCCAAGCTACCCAGGACTTTCGGGAGCAAATCCTTCGTGTAAAAAGCGATGAGCAAATACCCTTCTTGCTGGTTGGAAACAAATGCGATTTGCAAGAACGAAGGAAAGTGAGCGACGAGGAAGCCAAAGCGCGTGCAGCTCAATGGGGGGTACCCTATATCGAAACTTCGGCCAAGACAAGGGAAAACGTTGATAAGGTTGTTTTCACACCTAAGTATACAGCGTATTTGCTAACAGGGCGTATGTTATTTTAGGTGTTTTTCGACCTGATGCGTGATATACGGTCTCGTAAGTTGGAAGAAAACAAGACCAATCCTGGCAAGAAAGAAAAGCCCAAGCGGAAGAAGATTAAGTGCTCTATACTTTAAGTAAATTCCTTCCTAAATGTGAAATCAAATTCTTTACTAATTGAAGTTCAACTTAGATTTAGCTGCTACGAAAAGTTCGAGCGAAAAGCGTTCCAGTTCGCTTGTGACCATCTATGTTGCATATGTGAAATGGAGTGAAGTTGATCCAGGGTTTTCCCAGGAAGCTTTGGCTTGTAAAAGGCTGAATTTATTTGTGTGCTTTCTTGTGCGGTTTACATTATGTTTCTTTGTCATAATTTGTAAAATTCTTTCAGTTTCCAGTGCACTTTTAGTGGGGACTTACATACAGAATTTTGCTACTCACACGAGTCTTTGTTGTTGTTTCTTTTATTTTTAAGTCGAATTATTGGAAATACATTTTATTAGAATCTGACTGTATTTAGCATGTTCTCTCAATTATTTTAAGAATTTGAATTTTGAAATTCATTTTCTGTTTCTGCTTTCAGTCCTGCCAATAGAGGACAGGCTGTAACGAGGGCATTCTCGCTCTTGACGTCATAACTGAGGGGTGGGACTAAATTCAAACTTAAAGCTATCTCCCAGGCCGGTGGCGGATTGTGGTGTGTCGTTGAAACTGGACAGCTCTGTCTTGTAGTTTTACAGTGTTGAGTTTTTTATTTAGCGTGCTTTATAAATGTCTAGCTGGAAATAGCTATATCGTTTTACTTTTAAGGTGTATTCCCGAATAAGCTAGGGTTTAATTAAACGTTTTTAGCAAGTGTCACACCCAACAGCCAACCATGGCTTCAACCTTGCAACTTTCTCTGACTGCAATGTTCGATGATTTGTGTCGTTACCAAGACCAATACATCCCAAACTTTGACAAAGGTGGGTTGAGATATATCTTAGTTCACAGTATATTATTAATTATTAATTGTTTTTAAAGAGTTCCTCAAGTTTGCGAAGTTTCAAGAAGAATGCAGGAAACGTTGGTTAGCCGCCGAGCAAGAGGCGCAGCGCTTACAAAGGGAATTGGCCCATGCCAAGACGACCATTAACCAACTTGAAATGAAAAATAAACATACCCAGAGCATGATTCGGGATGGACTTGAAGAACGAGAGAAAATTAAAAAAGAAAAAACCTTACTAGTAAGCAATTCTATATTTTATTTTAATTAACTCTTAAATGATGATGGCATATTAATATAGGAACATCAAGTTGCATTGGTACGTGATTTGCTCTTTCACAATCCCACTGGAGTTAACGACGAAACTCGTGAAAAACTTGCTTTTCTAAACAGCACTGCCAACCCCTATTCACGTTATGAGGATCAACATGATTCTCCATTAGCTAGACTGGGAACCATCCAAGAAAGGAATTCAACCGGTAAGCGTTTTTTTTATTACTATTTATTTATTTTACAACGGAACTTTCTATTAATCACTGTTACTGTACATCATCATTCTCGTTCGTCAGCGTGTAATTAATGTTTTATTATTGATTTATTTTCTAGCTTCCGTACTTTCGTCGTCTGACATGTCTTTTGATTGCACTGAGGATGACTTGAATGAATCAAATTTACGTTCTGGAAGGCCATGGCGTAAAAAGAGGTCGTCGGACTTTCTGGCTACTCCTTCCAAGGAGTTAAATAATTCCAAACGCCGTCGTTCCAGCAAAGGGGTACGATTTATTCTCTGTAGTGTGCTTAACTTACGCACTGAATTTCTCTAGAAAGTCATTGATGTAAAAACGGAAGAACATTTGATTGCCACGACTACTGTGACTGTCTCCAAAGGTGGACCAATTACTGCCACTTCGAGCATTGAAGCACGCAACAACGGTGGGCTTGTGAAACGCAGGAGTTTAAGCGAACCCAGGATTCAAGTTACGGAGTCAGCCACACCTTCTGCCCCTCACAGAGGTAAATGACGAGTCCAGTTCTTCTGTTACAGTATTTTCCTATTTAAATAGACGAGTTAAGCTGGGAAACTAAGACTCCCATGACCGTTCGCCGCCCCAGCAATCTGTCTACTTATTCGAACAACAATACGCCTCTCTACAATAATGGGAAACTCGCTACCATGTCTTCCGCCTCGAAGTTAAGCCAAAGACCCCATACATTTGCGACCAAGACGGTTTTGAAGGTGGAAACTTGTGCCCCTTGTGGGAAACGGTATTTTCCAATCGTCTCTTGAATATATCATGAGCTAATGTTTTTAAAATAACATTTTAGCATCAAGTTTGGTAGTTCTTCTTTAAGATGCCACGATTGTCGCGCAATTTGTCATGTAGATTGCAAATCTCGCTTGCCGCTTCCTTGTATCCCTACTGTGAACACTCCGTGTGGCAAGGGATTTGTGGTAGGAGTTTGAAGAAAGGAAATACTATTTCGTTCTATATAGTTTATTTTTCTAGGGCGTTGTGGCTGACTATGCTCCCTCTACGCCACCGATGATTCCGGCTTTAATTGTCCATTGTGTCAACGAAATTGAACGCAGAGGGTTGAGCGAAGTTGGCCTCTATCGTGTCCCTGGGGCCGAACGAGATATTAAAGATCTCAAGGTAAAAGTCGTGTTTCTTTTAGTCGAAGGAGCAGTTCTCTCACGGAGTCTGTATAGGAGCGGTTTTTGCGAGGCAAAGGGCAACCGAACTTATCCCAGCTTGACATTATGGTGGTTTGTGGTACCATCAAAGCTTTTCTGCGTTCGTTGCATGAACCACTCGTCACTTTCACTTTGTGGAGCAAATTCGTCCGTGCTGCTGAATCTGCTGACTCGTACGATGCACAGACAGGGCTGTACGCTGCTATATCCGAATTACCTCAACCTAACCGGGATACGTTGGCTTTTATGATTTTGCACTTGCAACGTATAGCGGAGTGCCCTGAAGTCAAGATGCCCATGCTAAATTTAGCCAAAGTTTTCGGACCCACTCTGGTTGGATACTCGTCCGCTGATGTTGCATCCATGGCTCTAATGCAAGAAACGCCTAAACAGCAGATAGTAATTTACTCGTTATACGCGTTAATTACGAACTATGTTCCTAAACGTTGTTATAGGTTATGGAACGCTTTCTGAGCATTGCACCGGACTATTGGTCGCGGTTAATCGATGCTAACCCGGACGGTAGCACAATAATACAAGTCAATAACACGCCTGCTCGTGCCAGTGAAGGGACACCGAAGTATCTAAGGTAAACCGTCCTATTGAAAACTTCCTGGCTAATTTGTGTTTTGTCTTGTTTTAGAGCATTCACCCGCCCTCAAATAATCTTTGCGTCTCCACAGTTGGGCTAGTTCAGAGCTATTGCAAATTAAACCGTTTACCGTTGCCAAATCAAGGCCTTTTTGATATATTAACAACGCGTTTTGTACTTCAGTGTATTCATACGATGCTATTAAGTCTTGATAATAGGCTCGTGCGTTAATGTTGTATCATCGCCGAGCCAAATAGTTTGTAGCAACCTTAATGGGAAAAATATATACGCATCCATACAATTGTTCTTGATCATTTTATAAGGTTGTGTGTCCACAAAGGGCAACGTGCTTGTAGTTCTTGGTTCTTATCTACCGCAAAATCCGTGACAGCGTATAGGTGGCGTCGGAGTAGTGCAAATGCCGGAACTTCCATTCCTACCTGTGTGGGATGGGAGTCGTTAGAGGGTTGGGCCTGACACATGGCTGAAAAATATATATAAATGACGTATTTTACATCGGAAATGACGAACGCGTAATCAAACAATACGACTAGGAGCTTAAAACGTTTGCAACGACAAACATAAGGGTAAGACTTAATTCTTTATTATCCAAACTTTTTCAAAAATCCAAGTGAAGTTGCCGGGAGGCGAGTTTGGCACGAAAAACATTAAATAATGTTTTGTTTCCGATTCATGCAATCAGTCATAGTCTTTCAGTTCCTTGTGTATAGTTAATTGTCATACAGTAACTGAGTTTATTGGGGTCAGGCTGTTTAGGTAGTACGGAAGGCATTACAGGATCTATTCACGTTCACTTTCCATTTTTGTTTTGTCTTTCTTCGCACGCCAAACGTCTATTAATAAGATTGTGCTAATGTTTTTCTGTGGATAATATTTTCAGAGTATAATATGGATAATATGGGACATATTGGAAGTCGGCGCCGGACAACGAGTAAACACTACTCAGCCGAAGAACAGGCGCTAGACAACATAGCCAAAGAGGTAAACATTTGTACTATTTGCGATGGCGTATAGCCTTTTTTAGTATTGCTTTGACACTAACCAACACGTTTGAAGGCTTAAAAATTACTAACCGTACAAGTTATTTCCTTATCCCGAAGGACGGAAAGGTTTTTATCAAGTTCCTGTGTGATCTTGATAACGTTCGACAGTGTTCCTATAGGAACTTGGGTCGGTGCAGTTTTTTTTAGTATACGTTGGAACAGTAGCCGAAGTCGTGGCTAGAATTAATTTATTAAAAATTGTCCGTCAAGACGATGGAAGTGGGGGTTGAGAATCGGTCCCTCGAAAACTGGGAGTTTGTGACTCAGAATGACGACGCTTTTGAAACACGAGAAACTATTGATTTGGAGAATATTTTCAGCGAAGCTGCAAAACTGGGAGTACGTGATTAGAACTAATCAAAGGTCTTTCGTGATACGGTGGAAAATGTATACAAAGCCCGCATTGGAGCGTGATACGTGATGAAAGTCTTTAAATCATGTCACATGACATATTAGTATTGGTTTTCTCCTTTGTTTTATTTGCTTAGTAAATTTCTCGTTTAATTTTAGGCTGAAGCTCGCCTGGCAGCACGCAGGCAAGCCAGAGCCGAAGCACGAGATATTCGGATGAAAGACTTGGAAAAACAGCAGAAGGAAGCAGAGCAAAATGCTGATCGATATTATGACATGCAGTCCGGTGGTAAACTTGATAAACCGTACACGTTTTCTCTTGATATTTTATTGTTACGTTTATTGCAGATACTGTAAGTACGCGGGTTTCAGTCACACGCGTTGGTTCAGGAAATCGCGGTTCGGGTTTAGCCCCCACTTCCAGTTTTCAATCGAGCAGACGAAGTTCTGAAGATTCAAGTGAAGATGCTTTGAGTCTGCGAGACATGAGGGTAAAAGTTTCTGCTTTTTTATGGGTTTGCAATTAGTGGCTTTCCTTTTGAAGCAGCATGAGTTGAAAGAACTGGAGGAAAAATTCCGAAAAGCTATGATTGCCAATGCCCAGCTGGATAATGAAAAGACAGCACTCCTATACCAAGTAGATCTGTTCAGGGACCGATTAGAAGATGTAGAAGAGTCACATTCGACACTGGAAAAGAAGCACAAAGACGTGAATCGTGACTTGGATCAGACCAAACGGTTAGCACACAAATTGAAAGAAGAATTGGACCAATACAAGTCAGCTTGTGTTGAAAAGGATCGACTTATACACGTAATTCCTAAAGCCGTCCCTAAAATCTGCTAACATTTCAATTGCTTTTAGGAATATGGTTTAGTAATTATGCCAGTGGAGACTGACGGACAGTTGAAGCACATCTTAGTGTCGCATCAGGTTGCAGAAACGTTAGACAGTGCAGGAGAAGGTACTTTGGGTAAGTATTGTAGTAAGCTCTATTGTACGGTCTGTTTCATGTTTCCCACTCTTAGACTCGCGGTTGCGACGATTAATGGAAGATAAAAACGATTTAGAAGACCAAGTTAGGCGCCTTCGTCTTGAATTAGCTGAGGAAAAGGCGCGTAACCACGTTCGATTGACTTCGCAGTCTTCCCAATCATCACTAAATGGACCTGTTGGTGAAGACTACAGTAAATTAAGCCATTCTACACTTCCTACGCCCACTTAATTAACTTATTGCATGACTTATAGAAGAAGCCAGCAAGCAGACCGCAGAATATAAGATTAGGCTCCAAAAAACTGAACAGGAAGTTGCAACATTACAAGCCACAGTAAGCTTACTTTGTGTACCAAACGACCTTTGCAAACTAATGCTAATCTCGGCTTTCTCTCTAGGTATCAAGACTAGAAACCCAAGTGATTCGATACCGGACAGCAGCCGAAACATCAGAAAAGTGTGAAGATGAGTTGAAAACCGAGAAAAGAAAGCTGCAGCGAGAGGTAAGTGAAACTTTCACTTGTTTGCGTGTGAAACCCTGAAATTGTTGAATTAAGACGAAGGAGTAATTGAATTTTATTGTAAAAGTTGCGGGATTTGCAAGCACGGTTAGAAGAATCTGACACCACCAACAACCACCTACAAAGGCGACTTGATAAGCTCAAGTCGGCCAAATCTGCCATCTTGAAAGACATCTAACATGCTGCTTTATACCCGGTCTTAGCTCTAAGTATTTATGCAAAAATCCGTTAGGGCAACGAAGGGAACTAAACGAAGATCACATGAGAAGCAAGGGGTGTACAAGTTTATCGCATAGCTCACTTTTTGGTTTGATTTTCCAAGTGCCTTTTTCGTATCTCGTAAGTTTAACTTTCCTTCCAACACTATACACATTTAGTTCGCATTTCCTCCCAGCATAATATTGGTGCCCAATCTATTTAAATCAAACTAGCTAGAGGAAAGTAGCTAGGGTTGAATAACTGTGTTGTTATACTGCCACTTTTTTTTTCCTTACATGACTTCAATGTTTTTTTGTTTGTTTTTCTTGTTTAATGCCAGTCGTCTCGTGTTGCTTGCGGTGCGCGTGAATAATTTAGCTTCCGTGTGGTCTCTATCTTTGCGTCCGTTACAGTTTAACATAGACTAATTTTTAAAAACCTAATCTTATTATTTTGGCGGGTAAAACTTGTTACAAATAAGGAAGGACATTCAAAGCACTGTACGTGTAAAAGCAGACGTACAATTTTCCGAGATCGATTTTTTTTAACGTGTCGTGTATATAGTCTTAGGGAAAGCACGTAGTGTATTTTGACTCTCAATAACCCCAATCCCATTTATTTGCGGCTTGCCTATAAGATAAAAGAAAAGCGAACCGTTGCAAGGCGAATAAAAAATAACTTGTTTGAAGTTTCACTTGGGCTACTTGGTTGTAATTTATTAAAATTTAAACCCAAAGAAGCTCTACATCCACAAATGTACTTAAAATTATTGATCTTGGGGACTAGAAACTTGGCCACAGCCTAAATTTTCGTCATTGTTCAATATTTTTTTTCGGTTGCAAGTACTTTTACAAGAATAGGAGGGCAAGACAGCTCGTATATGAGCGATGGGGGAAGAGAGAATATTGCACAGACCGACCAAATGCGACTATCATGCGATAGTTGAATCATGGATCAATTCCATTCGGGTAAGAATGGCCGTACATGGTAAGAAAATATCCATTTCCAGAATCGGGAATGTAACTTTTCTCCATCTTTTAGGAATTGGTGGTATGTATATCGTCCCAACTTCATGGTTCAAATTATGTGATTTTTGTTATATGTTTTACAAATGAATGTATAAATAAGTTGTAATATTAGTCTGCAAAGCCCTTGATTTGCTTTGCTTCGGGGTTGATATCCAGATGGGCGATTAATAACCGGCGACTGAAGTGATTCCGGATCCGTAGGATTTCAATTCGCTGAAGACATCCGTGAAGAACGCTGGTTCTGCGTTCAGACGCAGCATGTCGCTCGACAAACGTTGGATAATATGCAAGCAACGTCCCCAAAATACGGAACGGTCCACGTCGACTAGAAAGGGCTTCAGAGGGTAAGAAATTTCGTTGCCCATGTACGAGTAAGAGAGATAGAGACAAGTAAGGACGATGGCTTGCAAATCGTGTTCAGATTCCATATTTTCGGGTACCAAATCTCGGACCAGTAGATACACAAAGACCACATTAGCCGGATTGATGAAAGCGACATCCTGGAATAGCCCGGAATAACAGTATTAATTATAGTTGATAACCTTTTAAGTAGCAATAAGTTTCATTGTTGGGTTATGAGTACAAGCAATATGAACGTTATAGTACCTGCCAACCTTGCAAGAGAAGGCTTCGATCAACTGTTCGGAGCCACATCACTGCATCGCCAGCTTGGAAATCCTTGAGACGTTTGCAACGCCGATACAAAAATAATCCAAAGCATCGCAATAATTCAGACGTAGATGCTTGAACGATGGTCTTTTTGGGAACAGTGCTTAAGGTGAGGTTGCCCGAATGTCCCACCGTGGGTTTAGTGTTAGTAGTTATGGTAGTTATGGTACCAGCGGATTTGGTTTTCGGTTGAACTGGTAAGGTTAACGTCGGGGGAAGCCTGGGTTTGTAGTTAATTTTGGCTAACGCTTCGACGTTCGTTAGAGGTACGCTAGAACAAGGGCGCAGGGAGTAGCTCTGTAATGTCTTGTGGATATTTCGGTTGTTATCGAGCAGCGGGTGAATATTATCCAAGGGTGGGACAGAGGGTAGGAGCAAATTCTTGTTGTTGTTGAGGTTATCTATTTTTTTCTTGTTGCTGGACGTGGAGAATTTCTTCCAGCTCAGTGTGTTGATAAAAAGCGACGATTTCCGGAAATTTTTGTCCAATGCCAACTTGTCGGGAATGCCAGTCGTGCTACCGGTCGTCAAGGGATGGTTTTCGTCGTTGGTTAGCTTTACCAAATGTTTAGTGCTATTGTTATGGGTGTAAATCTGCGTTTGGTTGTTCATGAGCTTTGGAGGACAAGTGGAGCTCAGATCGGCTACCGCTGCCCGATTCTCTCTGGGACTGAAGCTCAGGACGGTACCCATGGCGAAATCCAGTTTGGATGACGAAAGAGTAGACAACAAGTTAAAGGAAATCGCTAGGACAGAACAACTGAAACTTAACAATCCATTCCCCTAATGATAGGGAATTAACGGCGCTGGTCACCTTAAGAATCACAGTGAAGAGGCTCCATTGAAAAACTAAAGATTCCAGCAGGTAGAAAATATTCTACGGATCCGAAAATGGCTGCTGCTGCACTGTACCCGTGAGCTGTCTCTCCGGTCTCCATGGACATTCCTTCGTTGTACTTCGCATGCGTTCCCCATTTTTTTCTTTTTTACTTAATTGATACGAAACGTGCGATCGATGGAGCCTTCGGTTCATGGAAAGGCGCATGCGGTGTTGTATACTCCGTCGCGCTGACACGAGGCATGGACGCGGAGGCGAGGTAACATTCGGGCACCCCACGGAAAACAATATAATGTACATCTTTGCCCACTCCGTACGCCGTGCATGCAAGCGGAGTAAAAGTTAACTCCTCCCACGTAAGATGAACGCGGAGTGGGGCTCCGTATCGATCCTCCGTGAATGTCAGCTGAATGAGATTGGACAATCGTGGAAGGGGAGTGACTTTTGGAGCAGTACAATGAATAAAGTTAATTAAAATATTCCGCTGAAAACTTGAAAATTATTTGGCGGCTTGTGTGAATGCTGACATTATAAGCTTTCATAAAGCAAAAGTTTCAAACAGAAATATGTAAAATTAATTTTAGTGTTCCGATGAGCAGGCGCGCCGTTGGGGGGGGGGGGGTGCAAAGGGTGCAATTGCACCCCTTGGCTCGGCGAGCTTAATGTTTATAATGATTCCTATACTGCCTTTTCTATGATAAAGTGGATTAAGGGCGGGTTTTGCACCCCCTGACTGAAATCTGAAACGGCGCCACTGCCGATGAGTCACAAAGCTAGCTTGATCTTGCGGTGGTATTTTATGTGTATGAACCGAACGGCGAAAACTGTTACACAAGTTTAGAATCATGTAGGCCTCATAGGGACGCTCAAGAAAGCACGTTTGTAGCAAATACTGCACTTCAAAGGAATGCCCGATGAGGACGTTACACAGCTTTCGTTTCAGAGAAAATACGAAATTGACTTTTTCTTTCTTTTGAGCATAACATTGCATCTGGTTGAACAACAATGCAAACATTTTACAGAAAAGACCATGTATGCCTCAAAACATGCTCGTAATTAACCGACCAATCAATTATGCAAGAATAATTTCGAAAAGGAAGGAAGCCTCGTGAATGCTGAAATCGTCCGCTTGGGGGGAGATTGGGCCCTCTGTTTGCTTCAACACGTTCTCCAAAGTCTAGGACAACTATGTCGTGTAGTAGGTTTGAGAGACTTGGCACACGGCTCTGGTGTGCTTTTTAGCGGGACGAAATCAAGGGAGAAATTTCAGGCCTCAACCGCTTGGTGCCGCCGCAAACTGTTTATGTACAAATCCCACATTAATTTCCACGTGCGCTTGGGAGCACCGCAAACTGTTTATTTGCAAATCCCACGTTAATTTCCACGTGTTGATTTCCAAAAATGAGCTGGATTTGCGACACTAAAAAAACGTGTCCGAACTGTGCAACAGTTCAACATTTCATGCGTAAGACCTGCACGAAATGTAGCGTCAATACTCAATTTCGAGACGAAATTGAGCAGAAGCGCGCATCCGAACATGGAAGCGTACGTGCTATGAAAAAGGAAGACAGGCTTCCGTTAGGCGTAACAATGTAAACCGCATTAAGAAGCAGATCTTGAAATACGTAAGTGAAGCTGCAATTAACACACATAGCTCAAGATTTTAATGTAATTTACAATACATTGCAGATGGCACAGCTCGAGGGGGCTGGGAGTAAGTGTGTGCTCTTCATAGTTGGAAAAGAGCCAGCGCACCGGTGCAGCCTGGTGACGTATAATAAGGTCTTGGAGAACTTTTATTACACTACGGACTCCGCTGGTGATAAAGTTCTGAACGACAAGGCGAAAGGAACTCTGGAAGGTTTGAAACGAAATTATCTTTCCGCGCTCAACAGGTTCTGTGCTGAAGTATAATTAATTTCTTTTCGGCAATAATGCTATTTTTTTTATTATAGCCTCGACCCTGAAAGACCAAACCCAGGTGAAGCTACCGGTGCCTTGGTTCCTTTAAATGTTGAAGAAGTGACTGCACCAGCCGATATGGTACAAGTGAAATCGGCCTTTTTCATTAATTTCTTTTTCAAAATGCTACGAAAATATATTTAAAAAGAAATATTCGTAGGCAATTCAAAGCTCTGACGAAAGCCGTGGCTGCTATGACATGTTGACCAGCAACACTGAAGTACCTAGCCATACACATCCTCAAGTTTCTGTATGAACTTATTTCGAAGTCTAGTTTACCAGTTATATCTAATTCTTATGTCTTTTACAGGGTACTGGGGCGGAACATGCGACAATGACGCGGGTAAAGGAACGCTTACGTGCCTCAGCGGTGAAGCCAGCAAAAGGTATAATTTGTGCAGTAATGCTAGTTACTTTGTCAAGAACTTGCTTCCCAGGAAATGTACCCAAGAAGACGAGGACAGGAACGGGTTGTGAAGCAGAGCCTAACGAAAAGCTAGTAAGTACCGTAGTTATATAGGGTCTATAATGTTAGAGAAATATTTTAAAAGAATAAATTTTCATAGGCATTAAATCAAAGCTCTGGAAGCGGCTGCTGTGAAATAATGACCAGAACTGAAGTACCTAACCATGTAGATCTTCAAGACTCTGTACGAACTAATTTCGAAGTCCATGCAGTTACCATATTCAATTCTTATACATCTTTTACAGGGTACTTGGACGGAACATGCGAATATGCCGCCGGTAAAAGAACGCGTACGTGCATCAGCAGAAAAGCCAGCAAAGGGTAATTTTTGCAGTAATACTGGTTACTTTATCAACAACGGTTCATTGCTTCCTAGGAAATGTACCCAAGAAGAAGAGGACAGAAAAGTATTGTGAAACTCAGCTTAACGAAAAGTTGGTAAGTGCCTATAGGAACTACAACATTGCATAGATATAATAAAAAAATGAATGTTCAAACAACGAACTGATCAAGTACTTCATCGACATTTTTTTTTCTTTGTTTAATACTCGGACTACTGGATTACAGGGAGGTATGCAGGTTGACCACAAGGAAGCGGAAGATCTATGGGTGAACCAAGAAAACAATGTGGTAATTACACAAAGACAAAGTATGCCATATTATATTTGACACTATATTTTCCGGCCATAGGTGTGGGAGTTTTCTGAAATGAAAGGCGAGGAAGGGCATATTGTTTTTATAATTGAGCCAACGGCTTAAAAAATGCGAGAAGAAAAGTATTACGCCAGTGCAACTAAAAGTGATAATCGTTCCTGCCAATGTTTCTGCCAAATGATTGGAAGCCGTAATATAAACCAGTACCAGTATATAAATACACCAGTACTTTCGTAATTTTCAATTGCTTCCCTTAGTCGTCCTCTACTTCTTCAGAGTCTAAATCACTTTCGTCGGTCGATTCTTCACTGTCGTCCAAACTGCACTGATGGAACGCAGCGCGAAAATTTCGTATCGCATTTTCTCTTAAAGCAGTCACACGTTGCATCCTCTTTACCGCGAATGAATGTAAACCATCAACGACGAACTCCTCTAAGGGCGCACATGAGCTGTACCGACCGCTTTGGTCCAGCGGACATGCATTATACACGTCTACACTTTTGAGTTTTTCCTCCCTTTCGGCATAATTAGACAGGACATCACGCATCTCTCTTTCAATAATTCCCTTTTCTTCCCTGACTCGTTCTAGTCGAGTTAACAGTTCAACGGCTTTCACCAACCCATAGCGGCCACCTGGTTATTTTTCTCTTTAATTATGGTTTTTTCAAAAGAGTTAAAAAAGTCTTACTTTGAAGACCAATGGGTTCTTCCTGGTGTAATACCAAAGGAGGAAATTCAGAAGCGTTGGGCACGCATTCCCGGAGTTTGTTGTACATAGCAATGTTATTTTCCCACTTTGCTTTGAGAGTTTCTACCTGCTTTCGCTTTTTGCTTCGCTGCTTGCTCGTTTCTGGTTGAAAAAATGTAGCTGACTATTAGCTAATGGACGAAATATAGAGAGTTGAACGCTGACTCTCTACCTAGTATGAGGTGGTCTTATTTGAGCAAGATCCGTATTATTCTAATCTACGAATGACAAGAAAAATTACTTCATCGGTGTTTGTAGACCCAGGACGTACAATGGATTTCGCGACCAAATTGATAAGGCATTCTGCTAACTACTTCCCTTTTTTTTAAATTGAAATCATGGGCGTAAGTACAGCTATGATGCTCGACTTTCCTTCTGCGTATATTATAAGCAAAACTACACTTATTGCACTACTTACACAGAGCCCATTAAAGATGACAACTTCACGGAAACGGACAATACAGAAGGAAAGCGCAAAAAGGGAGAAAGCAAAACTACACTTACACACAAAGGGCCCCATTAGAGACTCACTTCGCGAAAACGGACCATTGAGAAGCAAAGGGCAAAAAAGCTACATGGAACTGAAAGGAATTTAATAAGATCAACTTCAAACGCGTGCACACCGACATACTCGCAAGTAATGTTAAACTTACAGCGTTTTCCACAAGGCATCACACATAATACATATACGATCAAGCCCGACAATTGCCAACAGCAACATAGCGAGGTCGAGCATACACAATTTCATACGACAACCGTAATGCAATACAAACTGAGACAAAGCGCGTTAGTTCCCCTCACAAGAGTAGCTAAATATTTTCCCCCAAAGGAGGAAAACTTATTTAAAAATAGGATCGTTAACAACAGTGATGAGAAAACTTCTCTCAGGCTCATACAGGGAAAGACCATGGGAATGACTGAAAGATGATGAGACTGAATACGGACAAAGGTAAGGCATTAAGATTCAACGCTAGAGAAAGAACTACGATTTTCAAACCCAAAGCTCGCAGTGGCGAAATGGGACTTTCTAACACAAAATATAGAAAAATGCACTAGAAACTCTCGAAGGTTAGAGCGCTTTTGTATATGGACAGCGTGCAAAGGCAATATGCATGTATTTCGTTCTTATAGAGGCTTGTTCTTCGAGAACATTACGTATTTTGTTCTTAAAATAGTATATTTTTATCCGTACCTCTTAGCACTTATGATTTACGATGAAAAAGAAAAGAAAATTTAATCTTTAAGAACCTTTCAAATGTGGCAAAATTTTTGTAAGCGAAAGACCTATTAATGCAGCGGTTCTAAGGTTCGTAGGAGAGATTTCAACATAAGGAAGTACAGGCAACGAAACCACTTATTCGAAGCCGCATTTTTTTTCGCACTTCTAACAGGAAGTTTTCGGATCATCCTTCACCTTTCACTATGTTTCGTTTCACTAGGGCTGTTCTCAGGAATCCGGATCGTGGGCTACTACGAGGTGGGTACTATAGAAGGCTTTTGTTATATCATTTTTAACCCAATTCAAATTCAGACGAAGGAATTAGCGCAATAAACAGAAAGCAAAACAGCAAAGTAAAATAAGCAGGCACAAGCTAACGCTCAACACAAAGTGCCCCATGCATATTAATTTCGTAAATAACCATTCTTACTTTACTTCAATTTGCATTGCTCATCTGGTACCTGCAAAATAATTTAAGAAATTAAAGTAGATCAAATTACCTGCCACAACAGATATCTCTCTCTTCAGTCTTTGAATTTCAGATGAAGCTACACCATCCACAACACTTCGACGGGTATGGCGTAGAAATTTTAAAACTGGCCCTATATTAGACAGCTCCAGACTAGGGCCAGTTACGCCGTCTTCGTCTCCATCTGACAAACTTTAACACACGGGAACGTAATTAGTAATTATAATAATTATCTAAATCCAAAAAGTAATACATGCAGTAGCAGTCACGAACGGTTGCCATATCCCTTTGTGACGGAGCAGGAGTCGGATTTGCTAAATTTCCTGTGAAAAAAAGTAACAAAAACCCCAGTCGCTGCAGCACAACAAACAATAAGAAAACAAAAAACAAAGTGAAACATACCATCCGCCTTATCTCTCATGGATTGACGTTCTTCTCTTAGCTGTTCCGCCGTAAATCCACTCCGATGCAGCTCGTCTTGAAGGCTGGGTAACAATTTAAACGCCTGAAAGATTAGTTACGAAACATAATAGTGAGTTGGAATTGCCAGAAATAAACAGAATAGTGGCACGATAATGATAGAACAAGGAATTTACCATGTCGTACTTTCCAGCGAGTGACTTCGGCAAAGTTTCATGTTTTCTTTCATTCCAATACAGGGCAAATTCCGTAAGCATCTCATTCCGTGCTATTTGAATAATCGGTTATATTTTTCTGAGCAAGGGAACTTCTGAACAATGATATTCATATATAGCTAACCTGCCTTGTCCATCCTTTTTGTGGTCTGGCCAAGCTTGGAAAGTACGGAAAACACAAGTTCGGCATGTTCCCCTGTGCTGGTGCCCAATCCTTGGACGAATTTGCCACTCCAAACAAGCTAGAAAACAATACGTGAAATATGTCAAAAGATTCAGCCTAAAAATACTACCCGGCAATCGCGGCTGTGGCCTTCCGCGTGCCAAATCGACAGGACAGGTACCATTTTGACCACCTGGAGAACACTTTTAAGAACGTGATTATCGTTCTCACGCAGCGCAGCTTTCAATCGCTGAACAATGTTTTCAACGAAAGGCCAATACTGGCACATAACGTCCCCACAGATGAAATTAATGATCAGACGTTGACCAAGCCGATCCTGGACAAAGAGGGGATAGGAGTAGACTTCTCCTCTTTTCATATTGATTCCTCCCAGAATACATTCGTGTCTACAAGCAGCTATGAATATTCCGGTTTCATCCAATTTTGAAAAAGATGGGCACTCCGACCTTGCTGCTTTCCACTCAGAAGCTTTACATGAAGTC